>CAVLJG010000009.1:39991502-40202858 GCA_963669975.1 Acanthoscelides obtectus | reverse complement strand
TGGGCTTGACGAGGACAGTGGTATATATATGCTTTTGGTACAAATAGCACTTAGAGGTTTGATTGCTTGCTTATCATCGATGCCAGAAGGTATTTAAAATTTGGAAAAATCTAAATAAATTCTGACCCATATTTTGTAGGTATTGGGTGCATGTAGTATAATTCGAACGTATCCTCGAAGTCAATTGGAATATAAGAAATAAATGATTTGATCAAAATCAGTCTTACAGTGTACCTTTATGAGTGATTCAAATCTAACATATATTCAAATTTGACATGATAAGGAAGCATGTTTTATAATAGGATAATAATTTCGAGAGTCCCTTATGTAATTCGCTTGGTCTGATATTTTTTTATTTTGATTTTGGACTTCTTTTTTGTGTATCTCTGGATATCGATACGACTTAGAATATATGGTATCTCATCTGTGGTTCGAATCTTATGTTTAATTTGCTAGTAAACGTCAATATTAAATAGTTCTTCGACCACGTAATTTGGTCTCGAAGTATTCTGATTTCTAAAATAATTATCACTCTGGTTCCTTTGGAATGACTGATTTGCTGAGGTCTAAATGTATTCCTAGTTGATACCGACATATATATCTATATGCTTCTGGTCGCGGTAATTATATTACTAAAGTGTACTTAAATCCATATGCGCGCCGATAAAACAAACACCAGCACATTATATTCAAATATGCATGCTATTATTAGCCAGTGGGCCATACATGCCTGAGCAGGCAGCGACAAGCATAAAGAAGTAGCGATCGGGTGCTCATGTTTATACTGCCGCGGAGTGAATGATATTTCTTACGCATGAGTTTCTCCATATATTTGGCTTTAAGAATAATATGAATTGCAAAAGTAATCTACCTGATGCCATTTCTTAGACTTTTTTGCATGTTTGCTTATACCTACCACTAGGATCTTGTACTTCAGGTATATATATATATAACAACAGGTAGGAAAATAATGGGTAAAATCCACAAAAAGGAGGAAAGTGGATTCGAGCAAAAAATAGGATAGGTAACCCGAGCGATACGTATTTCTGCTGGTTGGCTTCATCAGGCCCGAAATGAATGCACATATGAAACTACAAAAGTAGATACACATGCCCCATCATCCGGATACGGGTGTAACCTGAGGAAACGAAGTTGGAGGGAAAAAAAACGACACACGAAGTCCACAACAAGGGCCAACCTACACATTGTAGTATAAAATGGCTTTACAACCTCGAATTTTCAAGGAGACGTCTAACCACCACCACGCAGCCGGTTATAGCCACTTGCTGTGGTACTTCAAGCCCAAAGGATCTACAAAGAGAATATGATCATGCGGACAAAATTATATAACAACAGGTAGGAAAATAATGGGTGAAATCCGCAAAAAGGAGGAAAGTGGATTCGAGCAGAAAATAGGATAGGTAACCCGAGCGATACGTATTTCTGCTGGTTGGCTTCATCAGGCCCGAAATGAATGCACATATGAAACTACAAAAGTAGATATACATGCCCACACATCCGGATACGGGTGTAACCTGAGGAAACGAAGTTGGAGGGGAAAAAACGACACACGAAGTCCACAACAAGAGCCAACCTACACATTGTAGTATAAAATGGCTTTACGACCTCGAATTTTCAAGGAGACGTCTAACCACCACCACGCGGCCGGTTATAGCCACTTGCTGTGGTACTTCAAGCCCAAAGGATCTACAAAAAGAATATGATCATGCGGAGAAAAGTATATAACAACAGGTAGGAAAATAATGGGTAAAATCTGCAAAAAGGAGGAAGTGGATTCGAGCAGAAAATAGGATAGGTAACCCGAGCGATACGTATTTCTGCTTCATCAGGCCCGAAATGAATGCACATATGAAACTACAAAAGTAGATGTGTGGGCATGTGTATCTACTTTTGTAGTTTCATATGTGCATTCATTTCGGGCCTGATGAAGCCAAGCAGCAGAAATACGTATCGCTCGGGTTACCTATCCTATTTTCTGCGCGAATCCACTTTCCTCCTTTTTGCGGATTTTACCCATTATTTTCCTACCTGTTGTTATATACTTTTCTCCGCATGATCATATTCTATATATATATATATATATATATTATAACATGTATGAACATTCGAACACATCCATTTCGATTTTTCTTAGCAGGATCATTTTTTAGACAAATATGGTTGTTTAAGAAACTGAGTAGAAACCTGGACCCTTTGAGATCGTCCTTATATAGGTTTCACTGTGTATGACTTCGGCTGTATAGGAACAATTCTGTATCAATCAATGATCGAGTTTTGGAAAAATGAACAAACGGCTGCAAACCGACTAGCAGGGCTTGGGTGGTGAACAGTGTTGCCGTATTGCACGTTGCACGTCTATATTCGTTGCGGTTCCTTGGCGGATACCACCGAAACACAATACCAGCTCAGCACAGGTATTTCTCTCACTCTGTCCTGGTGGTAAAGGGGCGGGGGAATCGGTGTGTGAAATATGCCGAATGGTTATAATTATGCTAATGCCAAACAGTTCATTCGACCCGTAAATCTTGCGCAAATTGTGGGAGAAAATCTATGTAAATATGCCTAAAAGCTATCGCATTAGTTACAAGAACATACATAATGTTAAACAATTGAAATATAGCCTCCCCCATCCCCTGTCGTCCTCCCACCGAGTGAAAAAAATTCAAAAATGAACGGGAGTCTCTAAAAACGAAGCTAAAGGTTTTTTTTTGGAATTCTGAAAAGCTTTCCGTCCTTGGCATAGAAGTAACTTTGTGTGGAAGTTTAATCAAAATCCGAGCGTTACTTCCTATTAGCTGACAGACAGACAGATAGGAAATGAGTGATATGATTTTTGCGATGTACATGTCATACAACATCCAAGAAGATAATGTCTCATTTTCAAAACTGTTCGCGATTACAATACTTCCTGGTCAGCAGGAAGATGAATGTTGTAACGATTTCCACAACAATTTGTGGCACCCTTGGGGAATGCGCATTCAAATATTGAAAGCAGTATTTATAGGTATTAAAATGCCGTAAATTATATTTATAATTAATCATAATTTAAAATGTTTGCAACGTCCGCGCGCGGTACAATAAACTCCCTCGAAAATGGATACCTGACCTTAAATGCATCTATATTCATTTCCCGCTTTAACCGTTCTTTGCGATGCAGTTCCACGGAGATACCTGCTTACCATATTTAATAATTCAAAAGCAGTTGAGGTCAAATATTAACCAATTCATCAGGGAATTTAACGATAAGCCCCTTGCCATCCATTTTACTCACTCCGCTCATATTTTTTAGAGTTATTTAACGATAAAAATCACTTCATGATATATAGGATTGCGTGCATTTAATGTTCCACATCGACTTCGCCGGTAAGTTCCTGTCGCGAAGACTGATTTAAGCGCACTATCAGAGGTAGTCAGCTGTGAGTGAGCTGAACTAAAAATAATAAAAAGTAATACGGTATGATTTATTGATGTCACGCCATGCCTATAAATATTTTAAACATGTAATCTAACAAGTGCATTAAGATGATTTCTGGAGCTTATAATGCGGTTTCCTACTGGGTGTTGGCTCCTGAGAGGTTCGTACAGGTTTAGTTATAGACGCACAGCATATCCACTACGACAGCTGTCTGGGATTTGTTGCACAAATACATTAAAACACATCTGATGTCGGGAAATCAATACTTTTGTACCGGACATTAATTTAACAGCAACTCTTGACCAGAAACTAATTACGAATTTCATCGATTTCTTGTCTTCGGACTTATGGTGACTTGTATGCGGGAGCTTAGGAAGATGCATGTCGATTTCAAGTTCAATGCAGCATCTCTTTGAGATTTTTAGACTTCGCACTAAGCCGTTCTAAGTAGATAATACTAAAGTTACAGGATTACTTTACCAGAAGCGAATGCCAGTTCAAGATCAGACGCACCTTGAAAGGGCGCAAACACATTTGGTACCATACCGCGTAAAGGATAGTACTTGATACTGAATGTAAAATCGATGATTCGATTTGATTTTTGCATTCATCAGAATGTGTTAGTGTCAATCGAGGCATTATTAAATGAACATATGGATAATGTAACTTTATGACAGGCCGTAATCACAAGTGTGAATTCCTGAACCAAATTCAAGTATAATAGTCGATAGTTTGTAGTCCTAAAAAGGCTGGTGCCCAAGTTTGAAAAAATGTTTTTTATTAATGCCTCAAAAAACCTTGTGTCAACTTTGTTGAATTTTGTAAGTGTTGTGTATATTATACTGACTTGCCCAATTCGGATAAGTTTAACGCCCTAGTTGAAATAATTTCACACGCCGCTGACAATAGCATGCCTTTAAAAAACCTTTCATTTCTGCTCCCCCTCAACCAGTTTGGTGGGACAGGGACTGTACTGGAATATACTAAGTGACATATAAATCCGAACACCCAGTTTAAATGGTTTTATTTTAATAAAAGTTGGTGAATGTATTTATCTTACTGTAAATAACAAGTGAAAAAATTTTCAGCCTTATCAGTTGGACATTCCGGTTTTTATACTGCTTTTTTTTAATTCACTAACGCTCTAAAAATGAATATTTCAGCCGCAGTAAAGAATGAACGTTGGCGGATTTTGGGTTTTGACATCCTTTACGATCGGTTACGATGCCTAGAGTACGGAGACCTGTACGATTCCGTCAACTTAGTGAGTTTGATAGGGGCCGTATAGTGGGACTTCGGGAAGCTGGACTTTCTTTTCGGGCATTGCATGGCTTCGAGAAGGCCGTACGCAAAGAGCAAGGGGCACTGGACGCCGCCGTAGAACAACAGACCGTGAAGATCACCGCCTAAGATTATTGGCCTTAAGGGACCGTTTCTCCACTACCAGGTCCATTGCAAATTAATAGTTTGCAGAACACGGAAGACCTATTGGCATGCGAAGTGTTTACCGACGAATGAGAAGTTTTGGCTTGTTTTCATACCGGCCACACTGGGTCCTCCCTTTAACTCGAGAACACCGACGTAATCGCCTTGAGTGGTGCAGACAACGGTCACTCTGGGATCAGGAATGGAACAGTATTGTCTTTAGTGTGAACATATTTTAACAGCATTTTCTCATACGGATACTATTTTTTTAGATTGAGGGTATTCTGATGTGTGCGCATTTATTTTATTAGGTTTAATATCACGATGGTGGCTCCTACCACAAGGTTTTATTTCGGAGTAGTCTAGAATTTTTGGACTAAAATCTGTTTTGGCTTTCAAGTTATCGATCCACGTAGTTTTGTAGAGTATGAAATTTTCTGGAGAAAAAAAACTTTATCTAATGAACACTGACAAATCTTTCAATCACAAATCGCAATGAGTGGGTTGTCACGTGCCAAAATCACGTTACCTTTTTTTTTATTATGTTGATCACTTATGAGTAATATAAATTTCTCTCTCTATTAATGGTAGAGTGCCGATTCCTAGGCCAAACCCTTTTTATTGATTTTCTTTTGGCAAATTTCATTGTTTATTGATTGTATAATTTCACACGTATTATATGAGTATCTTACTTTCTCAGCGACTCAGTATTGAGTTGAAATTTTTTGGATACTAATGTTATAGTATTATTAACGACTATCTCGGGAATTTCCTCATAAAATATCGTCGGTCCCTCGTAGAGAGGTTCTGCCCATTGGCAACCAGCGCACCTTGTGATTTCTACACGTACTAACCTGTATAATATTTACTTTCCTATCAATATACCTTCTTTTTAAATCTGATTTACTATCAAGATACCTTATTTTACGAACTTGAGTCTACAGGCGGGATAGCGCCATTTTTTCTACTGCTTTCCGTTAAGGTTTTGGTTGTATGTAGGTTGTTTCGTTGGTAATAATTTCCGCATTCTGGGATATTAACATCCCAAACACCAGATTATGGAGTAGTACCTTTTTTTTGTACCTTACAGTTACTTGTTTTGGTTTGGGTGCTATCCCGTCAATTTCCTAATGGGATTTTAACCTCCTGCGGTAAGTTCTTTTTGTATACCATCAAACCACTTCCACTAATGCATGTCCTGAAGAAGTTTGTTCAATATCTGCTTTCTTCTACTAGAAAGGCATTTTGTGCGAAGTCACCCCCTTCCCCTTCACAAAAATCCCTGACGTGAACAGGTAAAATATCATTTTAGTTGGGTATGTTAGAGTTATTGATGTATTGATTGTTGCTGACTGAAAGTCTTAGAGTGTACTTGATTTTGTTTGGCATTTTTCGTATTCACATATAGGGCAGTGCCTACATGTCACCTTCTATTGGGCATTACATTACATTGATTATGATTTTGATATCTGAGCTGCCATAACTTTATTTTAGAACAAGGGCATATCACTTTAGTACGTTTTTATCTTTTCTTGCATTTGCTTTACTTTTCTTGTAAAAAAATGTACATGGGTTTTCTTCAAAATGAGGCAAGAAGCCCTTTGTGACGTTCCTCATGTCACTGCCTACTGCTGGCCACTGGTTTTTGATCTGTGCTTTTGTGAGCTGTGGACATCTCAGCTGCGTCTAGACCCGTAACTGGAAGAGGACCACTGTCCAGATAAGTTTAGATTTAGGCGATAAGATATTTGTAATGCCTTCATACGAGTAAATTTGCACGCCACCAGACAGCTCTTTTGCATTGACTGACCCTTAGGTTTCATTTATAGTGTTTTATTAATTTATTTATGAATTCGATAAAAGAAAGACGAATCACACCCCCATTTTCTCCTATTTATAAAAAAAGTCGTGGCAGCGCTTCGCGCATGTATAAAGCGTTCTGGCTGTACGATATCTATGGGTAATAATTCAATCCTTTTACCCTCAAGTATCAGGTACTCATAGTTTATCACGAGATACAAAGCTATTAATCACTGGCTGATATCCTCGAGGTATTTACACAAAAATAATATAACGACCTCTGCACTAATAGAGCCGTCACATTGCGGAGATCATTTCTCCGGCGTTTCACTTTTTCCATTCTGCCTTCTTGAAATTTTTCAACATGAGTAATGATTAATTTTCAGAGTGTATGAATTCTTAAGTAGTTGACAGGGTATAGCAGCGGTGTAGGTAAGAGGAAGAGATAGAATCCCAACATGAGAATGCGACTTGTAAACTGAACATAAAAAACAAGTGCATTAGGAAATACAGAAAAGTCCATCTGCAGTGACAGTCGTGTTTCAAGAAAAATCTAAGGACAGCTCGAATGTCAAAATCCATCCATCCATCTGTAGCCCTTGCAATAAACATTTTTTAACATCCGCCGTTTGAATTTTACGAAATTCTGGTATGCCCTAGCATTACTCGGGATGTCCAGACAAATCTAGAGACACATTGTATGTCATAATCCGTCAAGCCCTTGATCTTCCATTTTCAACGTTTTGAAACTTCAATATAGCGAGCGTCAGTGCTAAGATGAATCTTACAATACCTCTTAAATATGCCAAAATCACTCTAGCGCTTTAAGCTGTAGCCCGTAAAATAGGAACTTCAACTTCATTTGAACTTATTCATAAGAATCCGCCATTTTGCTTTTATACAGTATCACTATAGCTAATGTTACTCGCTCTGCTAAGACGAATCCAGATGTCGAAATCCACAAGACGTTTAGTCTGTACCGACGCGCAAAAAACATTATCCTCCTACTGAGGTAGTTGGGTAAATATTGACAAAATATTGAGAAATCCCGTATAAAACAGATGATACCTACTTATTTTGTATATTCACGAAAACCCATTACATTTTCTTCGACTTGACTACTGTTCCGTTATTGACAAAGGCTGGGAAACCGTATTGGGTCATAGTAACAGAAAGTTCAATGTTATAAAAATATTGCACGCTCTTTTAACATCTGACCGACTCGTTATTTCTGCGTCACTCTGTATCTCCAGCGTGAACATTTGTAATAATGCAATCATACTGCCAATACTGTGGGAATATGTCGTGAAGATTGCTTAGAATCAAAATATAGTGACAAAATTATGTGTTGAGCCAAGAAATATTCTTATCTGAACATTAGGAATAATAATGCCATCCAGAAAAAACTATAACGAAATAAGCTTTATACAAACTGTAAAATATACAATATGTATTTATATAATGCACAGAATTTTAAATTCGTTCAGATGATCAAAACCTAAGTGATATGGCATATCAAACTTGACTGTCCTATTTGCAAAAGTGAGTTGTTAACATCCTGCAGCTCCAGGAGCGATCCAAACCATATAATATGATTTCAAACTCGTTCTTTCTAAGGGAGCCTTTAGAATATATAACAATATATATGGTGTTTTATGTAAAAGCCCTGTGTTTTTAATACTTTTTATAATTACGGAGCTATCGTCCCTTTATTCAATAAAAACCCACCCAGTATATCAATAGTGATTCTTAGCAAGTATTTGCACTTCACTAATTTCAAAAAACCCCAATGTTTTTATTGTGGTACAGCTTTCGGAATCACTTTTGAAACTTTTTGCGTATATGTAATTTGAAAGTAATTAAACGATTGAGTGCAGGGTACTTAACCAACCTATAAGCCCCTTCCCACTTCAGTTGGCCCACTTTAAGATTTGTACCAAAATATGCCTTTATAAACTAAACTTGAAACTATTTACTTCTAAAACAATTTATTTTCTCAAAAACATTTTAGATACACCCTAGTCGTAAAAAATACATATTTGAAATCACTTAGACCTATAACTAATAGAACAACAAATAAACAATGTGCGAATAAATGAGCGAAGTTAACAAAGCAACAATTGAAAGATTACCATTGGGTAACATCACCTTTATTTTTTATTACGGCTGAAATTCTTTGGGGCATAGTGTGAACCAAGTTTTGTCAAAAATTTGGTGTAAAAATCCCATATTTCTTGAAGCTTTTGTCTCAGTTCGGTGATTGTACGAGCAGGATGTTGTCGTAGAACCTTTTTCATCTCGTACCACAAAGTTTCAATAGGTGACAGATCTCGACTGCTAGAAACCCATTTCAAAAGTGGTACATTATTTTCTTCCATCCATTTTATAGCCTTTTTTGAGGTATGGCACGCTGCACCATGTTGCTGAAACACAACATCTTGGCCAGATGTCAAACATTCTTCCATCACTGATAAAAGCGATTCTTCTAAAATTGCCAAATATTTGTTTTTATCCACATTTCCATCAATAAAATGAAGTTTTCCTACTCCTTTTGATGACATACTGCCCCAGACCCTAATGGATGTTGGAAATTTCACTTTTCTCTTCAGACAGTCAACATGGATTGCTTCATTTTTTTGCGAATAACTCTACTGCGACTGTCACCAACACAAACTTTGAATCGGACCTCATCACTCCATTGTATTGCACACCATTGTTGAGGTGTCCACTGTCTATGTTCTTTAGCCCATCTAAGCTGATTTTTCTTTTGCAGTGGAGTTAATAGTGGCTTTTCTTTGGCCTATAAACAAGTTGTGCAACTTCAGGGTTTTTACTTCACTTTTTTGTATAAGATAACTTACCTTGCAAGTGCTAAATCTCAGTTTGTGGGCCTCTGTATGAGTTGTGGACCTCGAAATTCTCCTTCCAACAGCGTCACTCCACAGAGCACTTAATTGTAAATAATTAGCACGCGTGTTTTTCACGATTATTCTTCTTAATGCTCTTCGGTCGGCATTTGTGATATTACTTTTTTTCACATATCGTGGCTTAATATTAACTGAACCAGTTACGTTATATCTTCTAACAATATTTCTCACACTGTACCGCGATAAGTCTAACAAAGTTGCAATTTCTGAGTTTTCATAGGATAAAAAAATTTAATTATCAGTAACCGAATTTTCTCACTAATAACCTTTCCTCTACCCATTTTGAAAACCTTAACTACCCCAAACTATTTTAAACGTATTCTGACAGCTGTGATTAATAAAAAAAATTATCATGGCTTTTACTTTTCACAGCCACCTATGAGTTATAGACTTATTTTGCATTGAAATGAAAATAGGTTGAGATTCTGTAATTGCAATATGTGTCATTTTTAAGCTGCAAATTTGATTAGGGAGTGATTAAGTTGGTGTTTTCTACTATGTATTATCAGAATATTCATTGTTAATATTTTAAACCTATAACACCCTGCTACATTTTTATTATTTGTGTTTGATAAGAAGAAAACTAAGATTTCAATAGTTGGGCCAACTGAAGTGGGAAGGGGCTCGTACTTGAGTTCTGCAAAATTCTAACATATTGTTCATATAATTCCGAGAAAGCAGTAGTTAGAATCTGTAGAATGTCCTAAAAGTTGGAATTTTTTCACAACATTCAGTTTTTGTAAACGTAAGCAACTGTTGCTGGTGATACATGTGTCCCTAAGGTAACCGAGTTATTACGTTCCGAAATCAAATCCAGACTCTTTCTACCAGATGATTGGATGAAAGCATACAATGCGTGTCAGTACACAACCCAGGCGCCTCGCGTTGTGCAGGCAAACCGAGCTGCTTGTTTATAAATCGGATTTGTAAAAACCGAAAATGATAGATTCGTATACCAGTAACTGTTTGAGTAATTTATGTATATATACTTAAGACTGTATACCTCCTACAAAGAACGTCGATGTGGGCAGAATAGACGACATAGCTTTGAAGGAATGACGAAGTTATAAGACTTGGTTTTGAATGAAACTCCTAACAGTAACAGGAGCTAAAGAGGTACTTGAAATTTATTATCAAGTGAAAAGTGAGTAAGGAATTTTTCCTCATTTTTTTTTCACTTTTTTACTGTTGTCGCGTACCAAAATGGAATAAAGTAGCATAGCACCTCGCCCACTACTGCTAATGCGGCTTACACTGGGATGTGAGTGGATTTGATTCAAATTTTCAATGATTTTTGATATGCGAAATAACTTGAGGAATAGACTCTGTATGATTTATGTGCATATACTAATACTATAAGACCTGATCAAAAACATTAATTTGTCTTTTTAGAGCATTTTAACAGAGCACTGATTCGGAAACCAACTAATATATCTAATAGATCTTATTAATATAATATTAGTAATTTCGGTATTCAGTAATGAGATTTCAAAGAAAAATTGAAATATTCGCGTCATTTTGAAGAAAGACGAATTGTTTTCCTCCACTCGCTTGAGGTAGTTCTTTATCTCTAACAATTCCTCGTCAGCAACATTACTAAAAAAAAACTACAGCTGCAAATATCTGCAAACTCACCAGTAAGTAGTAAATGAAGATTGTCGGAATTATAGGTTATGCCATTCAAGGAAATGTTCCTAGAGATCACCAACGAGGATATGATTAATTAGTATGTTACTAATTTCTTCAGATCCATTCAGCAATAAGATAAAACAGCAACCGAAAAAAAGCATTTGTCTTCACATTACGATACCAAAATGCTAGTAAAATTAGTAATTTTTTTGTTAGTTCTGATCTTCACTTAGCCATTTATTCATACTTCTATTTTTAGTGGTATTTATTTACTGCATATGACTTAAATATTATTCATAAACATTTTAGTAAACCAGAAAATATCAAACTAAAACTAAATTTAAAGTTTTATTAATTAATCCTGCACTTCAATACAACATTTTCCGCAATGCAGGATTCGTGTGCATCAACTTTGCACGCGCTGTGCTGATCTCTTCCGTTTTGGTTCCTAAGTACTGTAAGTCTTCTTTCTCCGTAGGAAGTATTTCAATTCAAGGAAATATATTTAAACAACGTATTGGATTCTTGAAAACCGATATAGCTGTGTAACCCCTTAAAACCGACTGTAACTTCGCCAATGCTAGCCAGCCTAACACAGATGTTAAATGGAAGCATCAGTTATTGAATATGAAGAGGCTATCTGGTGGAGATAAGCCAACCATTAAGGAACGCATTTATTTACTTTATTAATTGCAAGTCGCTCCAGCAAGCTTGACAGCTGCAGATAGACGATTTATCTTTTGGCGGGGAAAATTAAAGAAACTGGTGTACAGGCGCGCTTTTATACAAGCTAATAAATTTTACTGAAAAGATATCAATGCACAATTGTAAATTACTCATATTATGTTTTTCATTCACATGATATATGGTATTTCCAATCCAGTATACGGCAATTTGAGCATAAATTCTTTGGGAATATGCCGCGAAGATGGCTTAGAATAGTTGCAAGTCTACTAAAAATACTAGTTGAAGAACTCACCTTTATCACGAGAATTTTCAAAAAACTAAATCATTTTAATTAATATCGCTGGACGGCAAACGTATATAAGACAGTGACACATCCCTGGAAATATTGGTGAGACGAACAGCACAATCTGCACCATTTTCAAGCATTTTAAATTTACTACCAAAGGAAACTGTCAAGCTGTGTCAACTTCAGGACCAATAAAAGTAATATTTCAACTGTGGCTTCACGCTATACTGAGTGTTGCTGCTGCTGAGTTGATATATATGCATGATGCCGAAGAAAAAAGTTAAAAACCAGATCTCAACGGAAAAATCAGATACAATGGAAGTTTACATTGATGGAAACTTGGACACTCAGAAGATTCTAGAAGAAAATAAACACTTAAAACAGATATTAGAAGAAAAGGATAAACTAATACTACAGTTGAGCAATGAAAATGGAAGACTACAAGAACAGTACAATTTAGCGACATCAGCCATACACGAAAAAGGTACCGTTGAAACAATGATAAATAAAATAAATCAAAGATTGACTGAAATTGAGAAAATTAAAGAGAAATCATATGCCCAAGTACTAAAGCGAGATACTCCAACAATCAAGAAAGACCCAATGAAGAACATAATTGTCACACCAAATGGTATCCAAACATCTGAACAAACGAGAAAAGACCTTAACAAAAAAATTAGCCTTACGGATTTGAAAATACAAATAGAAAATATACGAAATTCTAAAAATGGAGGAATTATAATTAAACTGGCTGAGGAACACCACAACACACTCAAAACTCAATTCGAAAAGAAATTAGGAGATGAATACAAAATCACAGAACCTACAATGTTTAGACCGAAGATCAAAATTGTCAATTATAGATGCACGGAGAAACCACATGAAGAAGACATAGAATTAGATCTTATCCAACAAAATCATTTTATTGAAAAAGATGACATCAAAATCAAATATGTAAAGTATCTCCCATCGAAAAAATGTTACACATTATTTGCAGACATTTCTGGCAAATTATTCAGGACAATATTTGAAGATAACAATGGAAAAATTCTTCTTGGATGGCAATGTTTACCAGTGTATGATAATAACGAAATAACGCAATGCAAGAAGTGTCTTCGCTTCAATCACACCGAGAAAAAATGCCGCAATAACAAGACCTGTACCAACTGCAGCAAAGAGGATGTACACGATACTGACTGTTGTAAGCATGAACCGGTTGTATGTTGTAATTGCAAATTTTCAAACTATAGATATAACAAAAATTATAGTACCAACCACTCACCATTAGATAAAAAATGTCCAACTTTTCTATATTATCAACAGCAGTACAACTTGAAAATCCTTTTTTAAGATAGAAGAAATTTTAGCCAAAATTTTAGAATATTGCATCATTCATGACACACGACTATGTAAATAACTTCCAAATTCAACGTATTAGTACTAATACTGCTCATGATACTAGCGAGCTAGATTCTTTTTTACAAAATCCTGAAATATCTGTTAGAATTTATCATATGAACATCAGAAGTATAAAACATAACTTTGACTACTTTAAATTAATTTTGAAAAGAATACAAAGTGATATAGATATAATCATTCTATCCGAAACATGGCAAGTGGGCGATGTGACTCTGTTTCATTTAGAAGGGTACGATACATTGTATAATTTTGGTAAGCATAATCAAAACGATGGAGTGATGGTGTATGTACGAAACAATCTGCCTTATAAACATACCATATTTACAATCAACAATGAACTAAAAGGTATCAATCTAACAATGCAAATTGAAAATCGTAGAGTCAAAATTACTTGTGTTTACCGACCACCATCTTCAGATCCTCATACATTTATAAGAGACATAGATGAACTATTAAAAAACAATGAAAACAATCACCTTCATAATCAAATATTTATAGGCGACATCAATATAAACATTTTAGAGGAAAATTCTATGGTGAAAGAATATTTAAACATTTTATCAAGTAATGGCTTTTTATCATACATAAATAAAGTAACACGACCCACCAGTAAAACCTGCATTGATCACTGCTTTATAAAGGATATTTCCAATATTTTTTCTTACATACCTATTATCTATGAAACCGATATTACAGATCATTATTCCACTGTATTATTGATATCTTCACAAAATAAAAACCAGAACTGCCCAAGGGCAAAAAATGAAAGGAACCTTGAATACAAATATTTCACTGACAACTCAAAATTAATATTTAACGCACAAACGGAATCGTGGGACGAAATTTTTTTAACAAATTCTTTAGACGAAGCTACAAATTTATTAATACACAAAATTCAAAAAGTAATTGCAGTTAGTACTAATAAGGTTAAAATAAGTCACAAGGAAAAAAGCAGAAATGATTGGATGACCAAAGGACTAATAAAATCTGCAAACGAAAAAGAAAAACTGTATAAAATCATGAAATATTTACCCACGAAAGAAAATATAGATCATTATAATCAGTATAAAAACAAATTTATAGAACTTTTGAGAAAAGCAAAAAAAAATTACTATATAAAACAATTGAATAATAATTCACATGACTCTAGACACCTATGGTCCACTGTCAATGATATATTCAATAAGTCATCCTATTCAAAAAACAATATTAATGAAATAAAAACAAAAACAGGACAGAAAACAGACAATATTCAGCAAATATGTGATGAGTTCATAGAATTTTTCACGAATATAGGAGGAAACTTAGCAAATAATATCAAACAAAATGCTGATATTCATCTGCATGAAACAAGACTGAATAATTCATTTGTATTAACTGAAGTAGACTATCAGGATGTTTTCAATGCCATTATGACTCTAAAAAATAAAAAAAGCCCTGGAGTTGACGAAATTAGAGCTGAACATCTAAAGATACTGGCCAAACAAATAACAGAACCACTTGCTTATATCATTAACAAATCCTTCCAATCTGGAGTATTTCCATCAGCTTTCAAGACAGCAATCATCATACCTATCTATAAATCTAATGATAATACGGACGTCACTAACTATCGACCTATTTCACTTATATCAAGTTTAGCTAAAGTTTTTGAGAAATTACTCCTTAATAAAATGATTAATTTTCTTAATAAATTCAAAATTCTAAATTCAAATCAATATGGTTTTATAGCGGGCAAATCTACAACAGATGGGGTATTAAGTATAGTAGATGAAATAACCCAAAATATAGATGGAAAAGTACCATCGATATGCGTATTTGTGGACTTACAAAAAGCGTTTGACACAGTTAACCACAATATACTTTTGAAAATCTTAGAAAGAATAGGTTTTCGTGGAAAAATGTATACTTTAATGGAAAATTATTTATCAAATAGACCACAATCAGTAAAATTATTAAGCTCGTATAGTAAAGAAATGTTTGTTAAATGTGGTGTTCCACAAGGTACAATTTTGGGTCCTCTGTTATTCAATATTTATTTAAACGATATATTCAAAATTAACAGTACTGGTAAAATAGTCAGTTTTGCAGACGATACTGCTATACTCTATAAAGGTAAGGATTGGAACGACTTAAAAGATATTATCCAAAATGACTTTTGCAAAATTATTCAGTGGTTTAATAACCGGAAATTAACAATTAACTTTACTAAAACTCATTTTTTACCATTTTCATCACTATCTAATCATCTACCAAAATATAACCACCTTCGGTTTAAGGTAAATGATAAAAATATAAAAATCAATAGAGTTAATGATACAAAATATTTAGGAATTTATCTAGATCCCCACTTGAGATGGGATGTACATATTTCTCACATACTAAAGAAAATTAGATTCATAGCATATAAAATAAAATTTCTAACCGGTATATTAACTGAATATTATCTACGAATAATATATCAAGCTTTAATCGAGCCACACATAAAATATGGTATAGTAGTGTGGGGTGCTGCATGCACGACATACTTTAACGATTTAGATGTACTTCAAAGAAGAATTTTAAAAACAATGTTAGGCAAATCAAAATTATACCCAACTAATGACTTATATAATGATGCACAAGTATATGATACTAAACAACTTTACTTCTTACATACCATCACTCATTATCACAAAACTATTAGTGAACGCGACATAATTAAACATAATCATAAAACCAGATATAAATTACGCGCAAAAAATGTTCCTAAACCAAACAAATCCCTAATGAAACGATGTCACCTGTATATAGCTCCAAAATTGTACGAACATTTACCAAATAATTTAAAACAATTACGCTTCAAAAAAAAATTAAAAAAATTTATTAACACGATTGGGAGAAATCAAATTAATAAAATAATCTCAAGTATTACACAATAAATGCTCTACCATTCTTACCAATAATTTCTTTGTTCTCTCTATTTTATTATATTTTGCAATTCAACATACATATGATCCATGCACAGGCGTTGTCCTCCTATGGATATATTATATTTATTTACTCGTTTCATGTTCCCTGTATTTTAGAGTAAATAAATATTATTATTATTATTATTATTATTATTAATCAAAATGTAATGATAAAATCTTGAGTCCGGAAAGGTTTGTCTATGGGAAACCTTTTTGAGCAGTTCTTTGCCGACTCATAAAAGATATATTATGCTAGTGAACATTGTTTAATTGTTGTGATACTTTTTTTGAGTACCTTATGATCATATTTTTAACCAAAAAAAAAATAATTTAATGTAGTAGGCAAATAACTTTTTCAAGTTAAATGTATTAAAGTTCGGCGAAACCAAATTCAAAAAAATGAAATAAAAACCAATTTTAAAAAAAAATATTATAGTATAAATATCACCACCCAAAAATATTATACAACACATTAAACTTATAAATAAAATTCTTCTATATTCAGCTAAAAAAATTATTGCAAATCCTCCTCTCCTATACTCAACATTAAACCCAGATACCAACTCAGATTCCCCTTCGGCAAAATCGAAGGGAGTTCGATTACTCCTAGCTAAACTTGAAACTAGCCACATCAAAGATAGAGGTAATAACAAAAAAAATAAATCAAGTCTTATTCTGATATTTTATAAAATTAAATATAAAAATGATAATAAAATTAAAGCTAAACTTACTTCATATGAAATTGTTTGGGCCACAGCACGTAAACTCCATAATTTGAATTAGAAGCACAACCTGCTAATATTACAGTGCAAACACCTAACCTCGAAATTCTCAAAAAAAAATAATATTGGTAAATTAAATCTTAAATTTACAGAAAAAAAGGTACGCAAATCCACAAAACAAACATAAAAAAATATAACAGGAGAAAAATAATACAAATTAAAATTTGATATCAAAGGCAAAGTCTGCTCTTTAGTAAATAACTTAATTGCATCCCCAAACGGTTGGACTAAACCCAACATCCCAACTTTACTCAAACCTTTACGAATATGAATATACCCTAAAACCATTCGTTCTAATAAAGTGGAAAAAGCCACCCCTACTAAAACACAAACTAATAAAACTAACCTTGGAAAAATATCAAAAATAAATCTTTTAAATTCAAGTATTATTTGTAAAATAAATTACATATAAAGATTCTAAATCCAATGCACTATTCTGCCAAAATAATAATTTTACTCTAAATACTAAAATTATTTTTAATATTTAATTCTTTCATACTAAAATATTACAATTTAAATTAAAGATAGAAACCAACTTGGCTCACACCGGTTTAAACTCAGATCATGTAAAATTTTAAAAGTCGAACAGACCTAATATTTTCAGCTTCTACACCAAAAATTAAATTTAATCCAACATCGAGGACGCAATCTTTATCTTCGATAAGACTCTCTGATAATATTACGCTGTTATCCCTAAGGTAATTTTATCTTATAATTATTAATCATAATATACATACATTGATGATTAAAAATTTAAAAAAGGTCGAGTTATTTTTTTAATCACCCCAATTAAATAATTCAAAAAATTTAAAATTTATATACTAAAAAAATTAAAAATTTCAAATATAAAACTCTATAGGGTCTTCTCGTCTTTTTAAAAAAAATTTGCTTTTTAACTAAAAAATAATTTTTTTTATTCAGTATAAGTCATGTCACTCACTTGTATCGGTTTGTTTATCAGTCTGACTTCTTTATTATAACCGCGACATCTCAGAAACGGATGCACCGATCTTGTGAATTCAGGCCAATGGGTCCTATCATTTTACCAAACAAAAAAGTAACGTTTTCTGACAAGGAACGGGAACGCGTGGGGTATACTGAGTCGGTCTAGTTGACTTTTTTCGTTGAATAAGCTCTGAAAAGATTTGAAATAATAGCAGTTTTGGGATGTTTACCGATAGGCGAAGTTCAAAGACAACTTTCGAGAGGCAATTTTCTTTATTTATCGGACTATTATCTCTTCCTGTGATGATCTAAAATGGTATACGATCCAGGGTGTTCCTGAATAAGTTCTCAGGCTCCTAGTTGCATACAGAATACAACAAACAATAATCACACACGTTCCTACTAGAAAATCTTCAGTGAGGTTTGCCTTTGGACGTACGATGCATGTATTCCAAAATTAGAAAACACTGGAAATCGATTGTCTTTCAACAATGAACCTGACATAATACATCAATTTGCTGACAGCATACTAACCAGTTTGAGCCTCACAACAAGGTGTTCATAAAAACAGCTCGCTTCGATCATGAGCTGCTGTCTATCGCTAATGCAATATTACCAGTTCTTTCAATGTCCTCATCTTGTATGATGATGGCCCAAAATTCATATTTTTGAAAGTCCGAGATCCTGCTTGAATATGCTTTTTGTTTGAAATCTATAGTGTGAGTCGTTTTTGAGAAACATAATCTTGCTTGGGTGCAAGTTTAATTGCTAGTCATGAACGATACAGGATGGAATCTATTAATTCGAAAAAATACAGTACTTTTGATAATATAGGCAGATTGAAGCAATAGAAGATCCTGTATAAACGAATCAATCATTTTCAGTAGATATCATAGTGTGGGAGTTTAGGTTACAATATCAAAACTTCGTTGATTTGGGCATCAACTGTTGTTCAAAGCTTATATACGAGCTTATATACGTAATTTCTCAAAAAGGAAACAACTGGGCATCTAAATCAGAGATATGTGTATCGGATTCTTGATAGGAAATACACAACAAGCTATTAATCGGCATCTTCCAGCGCTTTCAGAACAAAGTTCAGAGAATGATTCTCTATGCATGTACCTCTCACCTCTCTACCATCAAAGAAGTGACCAGCAGGGGTATTACGTATCTTGAAAAGTGACATGTCGATTTTTTTTACATTGTATTGTTTTTTTGTGACATTATGTAGGTTTTTCTACAAGATGTCAACTTAGCACTGACTGATGGACACAAACATTGTAAACTTGTTTTGTAGTTGTACGTATTGCCTAAACGTCATGTTTAGCTCTGATGTGATGTAAGATCTGCCTCAGAGATGACATTACTGGAGGTCTAAGCTGTAAGTTGTATACTATAGCTAGAAGGAAACGGCAATGCACATTTACTTGAGATTCAAAGCGAGAGAGATAACAAACAATTATATTTACTGTACACTGTCGAATTACAAGTCATACACGTGGTGATGTCCCGTGATTCTCCTCAGAGTCTTTGACATCACAAATAGTCGTATGAAATCGGAATTTATAACTTTGAACATAACCTGTCTTCAGAACGGACAACATATAAGTAACCCATCGGGCACAGCTAATAGACATACTTCATTGGCAGCATGTTCAGTAATGGTTTTCTCACACATCAGATATCACTGATTTTATACACATGTAAACCAATACACATAATCATCCAGATGCCATCTTGCTATTCAACCAACTTTCTTCTCAGAAATGAACCCTGCAGACTACTCGGTCTCACAAAAAATATGCAACCAAGAGTGCGTGTAGTTGAGTCATTCCTCCATAGATGGACGCTCACAACGATCCTAGTTAGCAAACGTGGAATGACTGTTTGCACCCTAAGAACTACCTAGTCTGATATTTTATGGTTTTTTTGACGTTTTACAGTTTTTTACGAAATACCCGTGCCGCTTAGTGAAAGGGTTAAAACACCGATTAAATGTATCTAATAATGAGATAGTGAATAGGTTAAAACGCCATTTGCCACCTAACTTGGTGACAGGACCAATACAATCATAAAGCTAAATAGAAAAAGTGGGATTTATAACTATATGGGAAAAGAAGTTCCAAACCCTGTAAGTTGTGACTTATCTATTCAACTTATAGTGTCCTACGCTGACTACTATACAGTTTAGGTTAGTAACAAAAGAGAAATGTCACCTTGAATTCAATTTTTTCCTAACCTCAAACTGCTTATTTGACCAAAAGACTACGTATTTGACATAATTGCCAATGATCTAAGAAGCCCGGCCCTAAATAGATATCACTTGCTGAAGTTACACTCTGCATGCCTCTTTTCGTTCAGGTAGATTGCTACTATCTCGGAATTGTATAAAGAAAACTAGAGGAGCCCCGTAGAATACTTTCATTTGTCAACTTGCAACTTTTTGGTGCTCTACAATCTACGTGCATTCGAGAGATCGAACACGTATTCTGAGACACTCTGTATAGAAATAACCTATTTCCGCCGTCTAATCACTAGTTATAGATAATAGCGCATCGTCAAGTGATGGTAAGGCGTGCCGAAGTGCCCCCCTGCCCTTAATGAATTCAGCCAAGAGGATCGAGTTCAAACTGCACAATGTCTAATAAGACTAATTGGCGATCTCGAGCTTGACCACAGTTAAGATTGATGTTGATATGAGGGTAAGTAATCCTGTAATCCATTTGACACGCTAAGTGGCACCCCATCTATATGGACGAGATGATTCGACGGCATCGGTCAATACAGAGAACATGGGGTGCGAGTGTTATGAACAGAGACGTACTGCAAGAAGAGTTGCATGTTTTGCTGGCAATTCAAATAGTAAGGTGTTACAAAGTTTAGTAGTATCCTATAGATTGTAGACAACGAATACAGGCTAGGTCGGAAGAGCTAGGATACGATTTGTTTTGTACTAAAATTACGTAATCAGTAGTCAGGATGCAAGTGCTAGTACAAGTCGATCAGGCTTGAGCCGCCAGTTTGTTGTCGACATTTCAAATTAAATTCCCATTCCCATAGTTAAAATTTTGCATATCTTTCACCTTCCAAAATAATTCATTTCTTTGCCTTATTTAATTTATCCCTGCTTATTGACAGTAGCTGAATGATTCGCATTGCAACACAGATAGTACTTCTGCCCTGCCATAATGTGAGTACACGCAGTACGTTTGGCTACTTGAATATTCTACACAAAGAAAAGAGTTTATGCCGATGAATTGGAAAATTTGCCGAAAAATATGCACTAAAACTGTGTAATTTTGGAGAAAAACACTGTCTTGTAGACATAGTATATACAGAGTGTTCATCAAATACCCGAAGATAATTTAGAAGGTGATTCCTTGTTAAAAATATGAAAAGAAAAGTGTATAAACATGAGTCCGGAAAGGCAAAGTATTCAAGATACATGTTGATACATTTAAAAAAAAAATGAATATCTTGAAAAATATTTACTTGATTCTCTTGAAATTTGGCAATACCATTTGTTGTATTAAGATGCTAATTTAGCCCTGAATAGGTTGTAGATGCTTTTGAGACTGACCAAGGTTCATTAAGGTAGTGCTTGTTTGTTAGTCACAATTTATAAAGATTATTAAGCAGTTCATGGCAATTACATCTATCAACATTATTATTATTGTGTATATGTTTATTGCTCCAAAAGATATAAGCCCGTATATACTGTCGCATTGGTCTTCTTCCATATTATGTGTAATGGGAAACAATCACTAAAATAATTCAAAAGTATATGTTCAAGAAGCCTGAGCCATATTAAAATATTACTGCCAAATTGGTAGTTTTTGAATTATTTAGCGAGAAAGCTGATTGTTCCTCTGCTAGTCGCTTGTGAGCGTTTGATATGGAAGCTGAGTACGATCTAGGTACAGTTCGACTTCGTTGCTGCTGGGCATCTAGGAGGTGAGAGTAGGTGAGGAAATGAGAAGTATCAGTAGGCCTTCCTCAGGGATCAGTTTCATTAGCAGTCCTGTTTAACATATATACTAGGGATATCCACGTGGTTAACCCAACATACAATCTCGTACAGTATGCTGATGACTTTGTCGTTTACCTAGATAAAAAGGATTCCAATCATGCAAGGAAACGAACACATTGAGATTCAGCCTATCACCACACAAATCATCCATAGTATCCTTCTCACGACATTCCTCCAAAAGGTGATATAGAAGTCATGGGCTCTCAGTTTCCAGTAACAGAAACAGTGGAGTACCTTGAAGTTGTTCTTGACCAAAAACTAACATAGTACCCTTTCATCGACAAAGTAGTTATGAAGTGTCAAAAAGGTCTTAATTTCCTAAAAATGATTCGACGTACGTGGTCGAGAGCAAACCCTGATACAGCGTTAACATTCTATCGCTCATACATTAGATCGATCATCGATTATGGATGCACAAAGTATTACAAAAATTGGATACATTACAAAACATTGCATTAAGACTTTGTTTGGGCGCAACTCCAATTGAACCCCTTAGTGTAGAATGCCTTGAACCACCTCTTCAGCTAAGGAGACAATTATTGTCAAAAAAACAACTTATCAAGTCAGAAGTAAAGCGAGACCATATAATAAAAAAATAAGCACGTTAAACTCTTACGACCTCACCAAATATTGGCAGAAAAAACAATCGCCCCCCTTTGTGAATCATTTAGGAATTCCAGACTACAGAGAGACAATTTATCTAAATTCCAATCATCCCGGAATTCTCAAGAATTTTTCATTTCCCTTGAGCATTTTACCAAACTACATTCCCTCTGCCGAATAACTGAGAACTGTTGAATCCGTATCCAGAATACGTTAACATCTATACTGACGCTTCTAAGGACAGCAAAGGAACAGGTTGTGCCTTTATTGTACAACCCAGTGGACATTCATCAAAACTCAAATTGAACAATCCTACATCTATATTCACAGCTCAATCCATTGCTGTTCTCAATGCCTTGGAATACTTAGATTCCAAGGTAATGATCAAAGGGATTTTAATATCAGACAGTCTGTCGATCTTGCAAAGTATAGCTAATCCAGTCGACATAAACATAAATAACCCTTATATTAACACATATATCTTGAAAATAAAGCAGTTCCTTCATAAACTAAATGCCAAAAACTACAAAATAAAGTTGGTATGGGTAAAAGCCCATGTCGGAATTAAGCTCCATGAGAGGGCCAAAGAAAGCGTTACTTCTGGAGAAGTCTTGGACCACCTTCTCCTCATAGATGAATATATTCATTTGCAAAAAAAAAAACAAACGAGAACTGATTGGGAAACAATATGGGAGAAATATAAAAACTCAAGAATAAATAGATATGTATTAATACAACACGAAATCCCCAGATCCACCTGGTTTAGTAATTACAAATACTACAGAAAAACCTTAACGACACTGATAACGATCAGATTTGGACACTGACCTATGCACAAGATATGAAATTGGATATCTCGACCACCTATTCTTCGGTTGTTAGAACAATAGGAATCAATCTCTGCGATTAATGAACAGAGTAATGGACTTAAGTGTACCGACTCCTTTTAACCTCATACATCTATTATGCTTAAATAGAAAGGAAATGTACGTCAGCCTGTCTGAATGTATCCATTCAATCAATATAAACCTATAATCACCGCACATACCCTTGTTGCCTCCCTATTTGTTATATCCCTCCTCTTACCATGGTCTACCTGTGCACGTGTAAGAAGACGCCCGGACTGACCCCTGAGGCGTGAAGAAGTGTCCTCTGTGAAGATCCCTAGCACCATCCCACTATAACAGTAGTTTGGAAAAACATGAGTCTAAAATCAAACCGATGATCCATCATTCATATAATGCCTAGTGACTGGCTGCATGAACAGTTGAACACCTAGTTCTAATGCCAAAAAAAAAGGTGAGGAAATTTTTTGACCGACTGACGCGCTGATAAAGGCTTAAATACGTTGTATATGGACAATCGCAAGCCAACTCTACAATATGTGAATGCTAAACCAACACGCACTTTCCGGGGTTGGCCAACGTTGACGCTGAATGATAAGTATATGATATCAAGTTGACGCCAACCTTGGCTGCAATGTGTGATGTCGAGATAAGAAACTGATAGCATATCAGATCAAAGTTTCAGAGCTGGTGCTAGCATTACTTAAGTGTATGTTGTAGAAGAGTGCTGCTTTTTATAATTGTAAATACATTACAAGTTTCACCGATACTCTTCAAGGCAGATTATTTCAAAAATATGTTCTCGAAAGACCCACAAGAATTCAAAACCAAATTTACCAATAGCAAGCTATTCACAACGGCAATTGCCAATTAATATTGAGCCATGGTATAGAATAATACGGATAATGACAGGAAATGGAGTATTATATTATGATAGAATGATTTGGACTAGCTGTTTAGAAAACTTTCTACTTACGTTATGTTTTTTACACTCTGACGCAAAAAGAAATTAATTCCACGAATAACATACTCAACAAATCGTAAACACTAAAACTTTACATTACTGGTTTCAATACCTTAAAATCAGGCAGGTCTCTTTCATTATTGATTCAGCTACTATCTACTCACAGAAACAAATGAAAATTAGCAGAAACTGCAATGAAAGAACTGAAATGAACGCAGTTCAATCACAAATTGGTACTTTAGAAAGTTGCAAACACTCTTGGAAACTTTGTCGCAATGCGCATTTCAGTCATTTCATTCAAATTAGTCAATCTGATTGAAAACGGCAAACGGCGATGAGATTTTCTATAAAGTAGATTAATTGCCGCCAAAGTGCTGTTGAAAGTATGTTCTAATTCAGGTAATTTATATTTCCACAAATCTTATATATTTTATTGTACGAGTATAATATGTTTCCTTTTACTTCATCCATCTTACACTGTGTATACAACACCTTATGAGTTTCGTTCTTTTATGGTGAGAATCTTAAAATTCCGAGTATTGCGAATGACGTAAAGAAATAAAGAGGTCTTGTTCATATGACTTTTGACCTGAGTAAGGTTGTTGAGGGACTGACTTCTGGCAAGACTGTGTCTTTGGGATATACCTGGATTGGCATTGAGTGCACTTAGCTAGGAAAACAGCCCAACGATGCAACCGTTTTATGCTGTATAGCAGTTGCCATGAAATTGCTTTGGAAGTTCGCTGGAGTTATTCAACAACTCAGGTTAGACAGCTGGGTGAAAAAGCTGCTGTCAAACAGGGAGGTCATAGAACAAAAGCGTGCAGAGGAGAGGAGCATATGTCGGCACAACTAACAACTTCTCTAGCTCGAAATGTGACCCTTAAAAACTTGATAACGGAGGAGTTAGATTTTTTGAGAACATGTTTTTCCTGCAGTGCTTTTATCTGTCACATGATGTCTGCGTTAAAAGTGGCTGAAACCGTAAACAACTATTGTTCACGTCATGATGAAGTCGTGAAAATAGTTTATCTTTTTATGAAATATGCCTTTTTCCATCTACTTTTGACAGTCTGATGTCCTACCGCCTAGTGGAGAAATATGAGGAGCAATTGTTAATTTTTGTTCAGAAAGAACACCCAAATCTCTGATTGTATCACATTTATCCAACAACGCACCATCAATATTATAGTTGAACACATGAAAGGGTTTTGAACTGCTGTAACTAACAACCTTGCTCTTGTTGAAAGTTAGATGTAAATTCTTGACCTCGCACCAAATCTAACTACGATTCAACTCCATTTGTAAATCCAAACAATCATGAATATCCCTTATACACGAATATATTTTCATGTCATCAGCAAAACAAAATTGCATACATTCCAAATTTTCATAGAAGCTATTGATAAACAACAGAAATAAAGGTGGTCCCAATTTAGATCCCTGGGGAAGATCGGATGGAGCTGAGTAGGGTTCGGACTTTATTAAAGCGGCATATAATGTCCATATTGCATCCGCCCTGATAAATAGGAAGAAGTGCTTTATAGTACTTCCTGTGAATCCAAAGTGCCCTAATTTCCTTAGCAAAGCGCCATGATCAATTTAGTCGTTACCGTTTGTATGTTTACTTTACGTCTCTACAACAAAGACCAATTGCATAAAACATTGTTTCATCTCTTTTAGTAATCCTCAGTACCGTATAGGTCTAGTCTTAGAGACGGAAGGCAAACAACCGGGTATGCTCTAAATTTAGAAAGCATCACACAACGTTGCATGGACAAGACGTGGTTACAGAGATGGAAAGCAAACATATTCAGTTCAGCCTGGAAATTTTTGTTCTCATTATTTTTTAAACCATAAATTAATTATCTGTCAAGTCGAACTAGAGAAGTATTAATTCAAAAATAAAAGCTTCGTAGCTTTTGCCCCTAAAAGTATGATTCTACGACGGTATATAAAGGAGAAAATCTGCATATTCGCATTCGTATTCGCAAAAATCGGCGGCAAATATTCACAGAATGCCTAAAAATTGAAATTCGTTACATCACTAATCGTAGTCATCCTGCTTCCATTCCAAATAGCCGTCATCTATCAAAGTCTCATGATCTGAAAACGTTTAGAAAATATCTTCTGGATAGTTATCGTGCCACCTAAGCGTTAGTGAAATTCCAATGGAAATATGAGCACGGAACCATTAACCAACAAAGTTCAAAACTCCCCTTGTAAGCACGTTGCAATTAATTCTCTCATCTTTAATAAAGGCGATTAACGAAAACCGGGACGCCGATAACGATATTCGTCTTTCCCGTTGTTCGGACTGTCCTTTTGTGTTGTCGAACTGGAAGCTGCGGTGTCGTCGATCCAGATCCAGATCATCGGGATTCTGGGCGGCTCCCCGCTAATCTGTATGCAAAACAGCGGAGGGAAATGCCGAAAGTAAATTCCACCGCCAGAGTTCGGATGCTGGGAAAGTTTTAATCCGTGGGAGTTCGCCAATTAAAAATCGGGGATGGAAATCATTACTTCTTTCTGTGATCGGAGTGCCAGGGATGGTCGATCCGGATTGAAATTTATCGGTGGGGTCACGAATTTGAGCTTATGTATTCCAAGTTGCTTCAAGAAGTTGTTACGAGTTCAGTTCAAAAACCAAATTGCAAGGGAAATATATCTAATGAAACTATGGACTATGTACTCCCACTTTACCCATTGGCTTCTAATGTTGGGTGAAGACACCGGTACCCACTTTTATGAGACCTAATTAAGAACATTGTCCCTTAGGGCATTAGAGTTTAAGAAAAGTACTGAATTCTCCCTCAAGAAAAGATGGCACATGTTTTTAGGAACAGCTATTACATATCGTGCATAATGAGGAACGGACTGCCCAAGTTGGATACCCTGCACCTCGGAAACTACTGGTGGAAAAACTTTGAGCTCATGTAGGCTTTTTTTTCTACGTGTTGATATCCACGGCATACTGGAACATAAAAAAAAAGCGGCAAGCCATTTCCCATTTTATTTGGTTATACGAGGGATGTCTTTTAAGTTTTGCATAGAACCAATTTTTAAGTGTCACCAAGTCATTAAAAAAATGGAACTCAACCGAGAACATTTTCATAATTTATCACAACTTTCAGAGAAAATGATCACAATAAGAATGCCTTGCTGAGTTACTGTCTGTTTTCGGCAACGAAGCGCCTCATCAGTCGACAATTTCCCGTTGGTATGGAGAATTCAAACGTGGACGGGTGAGTCTTAGCGACGATCCCAAGGTGGGTGCACCAAACACGGCAGCCACAGAACTAGGAGTAAGAAAATTAGTTTGTCGTTGGATACCCCACCTGTTGACTGGAGAGCAGAAAGCATCCAGGGTTAACTGGTGTCAAAAAACGCTTGACCGTTTCAATTCCGGAAACTCAAAAAATGTGTACAGCATTGTTATTGGTGATGAATCGTGGATTTACTGTTATGAATCAGAAAATAAACGATAGTCGGCTGTTTGGGTGTTCCAAGGTGAAGAAAAGCCAACAAAGTCATCCGTTCTCGAAGTGTTCCGAAAAAGATGGTCGCGACTTTTGTGTCAAAACCGTGTCATATTGCAACAATTCCTCTTAATAAGCAAAGAACTGTTACTACGGATTGGTATAACACCATTTGTTTGGCAATAGTTCATCACCGAGCTTCGATAAATCAACCCCGAAAGAAGAATCATCCTCCACCAAGACAATGCAAGCTCGCAAACAGCCTAAAAAACAAGGCAGTATTTAACGGAAGAAAACGTGGAATTATTGGACCATCCTCCACATAGTCCCGATCTAAGTCCTAACGATTTCTTTACTTTGCCGAAAATTAAAAACAGACTGCGTGGTCAAAGGTTCCACTCACCAGAAGAAGCAGTTGACGCATTCAAAAATTCCGTTTTGGATTTGCCAGTAAACGAGTGGAATAAGTGCTTCGAAAATTAGTTCGAGCGCATGCAGATGTGCATTAATCTTCGTGGAGAATACTTCCAAAAACAATAAAGTCATTTAAAACTACCTACCGTGTTGTTTTATTTCCGTATGCAAAACTTAAAAGACATCCCTCGTATTTAACCTCGCCTGAAGTTTATAAAGAAATCAGGAATTATACAAAATATAATTTTATGTTTTACACCTGGCGTACTAATAAATACATCAGCAATATAATTTTATTTTCTTCAAATACACTATGGAAACCTACAAGCCAAAGCAGATTAAAACTAGTTTTTGAATTTTGTGCCCGCTTAAAATATTCCACAAGTATGATCTAAAATGTGAAACTTATGAAACATCCAAGAAATTTGTGAATATTTTCGAATCCGCAGTTCAAGAGAAAGTTTTGGCCTACTTCACAAAATGCTCGATAATCCGACGAGATGCAACGTTTTAAGAGCTGTTTGGTATTTGATTTTGTTTTGTACATTGAGTGAATAAATATTATTATTACAACATCCTAGAAACAATATATATTATTTTAAATTTTGTGCGATTACAATATAACCTAGTCAGTAGGCGTGAGAAGTAAAAGTGAATATGGGGGGGGGGGGGGTCGTGGCAGGGGGAGCTTTTTGGAAAGCGCTGTATATATTTCTGGTTTGGTCATATTTACTATAGACACATAATCCAAATCATAATCAATCTACTTGACTGTTTCAATGCACTGCATTCATATTTCTCATCCAAAATTTTAATCGTCCCATCCTACACGGGTCGAACATTAAAAACACGAGAAAATGAAGCACCAGATCGGTGGGTCGATGATTCGATAGAGCGATTTATTATCTGGTAAACTGCCTACTTACATGCAACATCGTAGTAAACATGAATCCATCCGATACGTAAGGAGGGGCATGCTTTCAACATCACCAGTATGCCTCTTAATAGATTTTTGTTGCGGAAAATAGTCCAGTAAAATAAGATGAAAAATGAGCCAAGTAGGTTTGTTGTTTTTCCTACGCACCGCTGTCAACAGTTCATTAAGGACACAAGTTAGCACCTCGGAGAATAAAGTTATGTATAACAAAAATATTAAATGGATCAAGTCAGTCAATCACGCTCATGCAATTAGTCCATAGTACCCACCCATCACAAATGTGAAATTTCTCCATGTACTTCCGGCAGGACGAGTATCACAGCTCGAAGCAGGTTTATTCTAAGTTTTGAAGGCAAATGTGTGGGATGTATGGAATATGCCATATAGGTACGTAGAATTGAGTTGGAGTTGGAAGCCTATAAATGTACTGGCGCCAAAAAATTAAGGTATGTTCTTCCTCACCCTTAACAGCCCACAACCCCCAACCTTAATCCCCTACAAGACATTTTCTCAAAATGTTCAGGAGCCTCTGAAATGTCAAAAACAAGTTTTGAGCGATTTTTATTGCCTTCGTTTTTTGTCGCTAGATCAGCCACTGGACCAGCTTTCAAAACCTACAAATCTTATGCGTCATTGACATAGTGTGCAAGTGTCATCAAAATTTCATCAGTACATTTCTAGTTATACTCGTAGGTGGGCCAATGATTAGCGGAGAGACAGACAGATCGACCGACTGACCATACAAACAGATGAGAGACACCAGTGACATGGACTTTCGTGATGTACATGGTCATATAGCATCCAAAAAACATCTCACTCACGGAACTCTCTTTGGCAGTGATGCAGAAAGTGAAAAGGGACAAGCCTTCGAAAGATGTTTGCAACTCAAAAAATCTCATGTCGGTGCTCAAAACCCAAGTCACAGAAATAGTTTTTGCAAGACATATACTTTTCTTTAAATACAATTTGAGCCTATTAGGAAAGTTGTCGAGTATAACGTTCTCTATAATTTTGTTAACGCGTTTGCTCAAGTGCACATTTTGTTTTTTTGCTTATTCGTTTGAGGTCATTTAGGCCCGTATCGTCAGTCGTCCCTACAATTGTAGGGCGCCTTTATGGCCTCCTGGATTGTCATAGTTTTCTACTTCTCCGTGTCAGCGCTCTATTTTGAGGTTATGTCACAAACATCAATTTGCATCAAATTGTGCTTGGTTTTGAGTTATATCATGTTTTATCAGCCTGAAATTTCCTACAATTTAAAAGGAAAACAAATCTTCAGAATAGGACAGCGCTGACGCTGACACGTGACAAGTGTAATCTAGAAACTTTTGAAGGAGAGAAAGGACTATGACAATCAAGGAGGCCATAAACGCGCCCTACAATTGTAGGGTCGACTGACGATACGGGCCTTAGTTATGAAACTTACTTTTTATAAACCTTGTTTTAATCTATCTGTGGCCATCTTGAGGCACCTTATGGGTTTGAAGCGATACCTCACGATACCGTTGTCTGAATGAGCCTGAATGCCCCAAAGGAAATTCTTGAGGCGATTTTTCAACTTCGGGAAGATAAAAATGACACACGGACTCCAGTCATGCAAATAAGAAGGCTGGGGAGGCACAATAATGTTTTTACTGACTTTTCTAAAAACGTCAGGAGCCTTCAAAACGTCAAGAAACGATAATACGATTTTTATTTTTTCATCCCTGGCATATTAGTAATCTTGTGTGAAATTTCCATCAAAATACGAGCGGTACTCCTCAAGTTATAGGCGGTTATAAAATTAGCGGACAAACCGACGGAAATGAGTGACATGTTTTTTCATGACGTACATGTCATACAACAAACAACAAAATATAATATCACAATTTTTCGAGATAACAATACAGTATTGGCTTAGGAAGTAAAACGAAGAGAAGCACTCTGAGCTGAGTAATCTGACACCGGTTTTTTAGAAATATCACCTTGAAAAACCCGACAAGAGATTATATTAGATTTTTGTCCCAGGTTATAGCATGTAAAGAGGTCAAAAAAATTTAAATCTTATCACCTCTTATTCCGTGGTTTACCGTCTCAGCGACTTATTTTACTGACTTATTAATAGATTTTTGTTGTGTAAAAACGAAGGGATAAATTCCAACGAGGCACATCGTTAAATGGAAATATTTATCCGGTCGGCACTACACAGATGAAATGCATTTTGCGCGTGGGTGGTTGCTGCAGACGTATTTTACACTTGCGAAATTAGCTCATGGAAATATATTTGGACGTTCATGGTTTATTTTTGATTACTCCTTACTTTCATCTCTCCGGCCTAATCAAACTGCATATCTTAGTCGAAAGCTCATTACATATTCGATTTTCTAAATACCAAGTTATTTGCTAAAGCTAATATAAAAAATGACATCAAATAGTTTTGTAGTAGAGCTTTCGTTTGTGTAGATTAAGGATACTTAAGAAGGAATTAACTCAAGGAGATATTGATTACTGCCACTAAACATTATCAGAAATATGAGAAATTGAAGTTTCAGGACCTTCACATCATAATTTTCTCAAAGCTCCACCACCACTGTACTGGTTTCAAAAATGCAGTAGCACGATCACTGTAATCTTATAGCATACCCTTCAAAGAGTTTAGCAAAATTACGGTTACTGGGACTCAATTTTGACAAAAACACCAACATCTACAGTATACCACTTGACTAAGAATTTGTGCATACCCAGAAATTAAAACAGTTAGATGTCTTTAATTGTGTAAACGTTAATCAACATGACACCATTTTTTATAGTCTGCGCTCTGCTGTTAATTTTCTCCGAGATTGTTTCTCTTGCCATCCTAAATCACCCAATGCTTTCCAACTTTTCAGGCTTAGCCATACTTACCATTTTCGTACTTTTCGTACATCATCCTCCATTGCTACTGATGTGGGTACGAGAATATCCATTTGTTAGACAATGCTACCTTAATGAATCTATTTGAGGGAAGTCAGAATACAGAAACTAAGGTTTAACAAAGCCCAAAGCTCCTCACTGGCATTAAATCTTCTACCTACCGACTACTATACACATCTAATACACCCTGCAAATTCCGACTTAGAGTTGGTCATGCACCTAAACAATCTTAATTAAAAGGATTTCGTTTCATTAAAATCAGCATGTCCGCTATCCTCCGTCTCAACCGACATAATCCTTCATTAGTCCTGAGGACAGTCCCAATTTGCTGTGTTCTCCGGTTTGGCTAGAGTTGGGCAAACAACATCGATGATTCCGATGTCGATGTTTTTTGTATGGATGCTAATGTTTCGATCAAGGCAAGTCTTTGACATCTATCCTACAAATTATCATGGGCGTCTGCAGGAATTTTCGGGCCCACGAAATTCTTTGAAAGGCAGACAACAACTCCAACAGAACATATCGTAGGAATGTATCAGTCCTCAAAACTCTTTGTAGAGCGGGAGGAGGAAATTTTCCCCTGGGGTGAGTAGATATACTAGAAGAATTCAGTCTCACGTATGGGGAAATCAATGTGATAGAGAGAGAGTGCGGCGGATCAATGCATTGGAGAGAGATAGAGGATGACGTCATGCGTCACTGATGAATTGGGCATCTCACGCTGGATGGCGCCATACACAAACGTCATGCGTCATTGATGAGTTCTGCATCTCGCGCTGGATGGCGCCACACACAAGATTTCTTGTCGCACCTGTCTGTAGGATCGCGCTGATCATGTGTCGCATGGCAACAGGGCCGCTTACCGACGGACCGATGGACCGACGGTATATCGTCAGATCGAGATAAGCCCCATTCACATGGCAAGTGTGGGAGTCGCTCATGGGTCACAGGTGTAGTCATGTAGTCAGACTGATATCATGTGACTTAACAAAAAACGGCATGTAACCTTATCGCATATAGCAAGACGTGTCCCAAATGGCGCTAACCCCACTGGTCGCAGGGACATACAGGTCGGTCAGAATTTTTTAGAACCTTAATACAGGGTGCATCGAAAAATATCGGATTCGGCTGCGACGACAAGCGAGGTAGGGGAGAACACATACGATGTACTGTTATTATTACACAAGACTACAAATAGTGACAGCACCGCTCAACATGATATATTGATTATACTGTTAAGCTTCATATTAGTAATAAATGTATTTATAACGATTAATATCATTAAAAAGTTTGGTAAATACAAATCCGAATCATCTTGCATTAAAATAAATATGTAACAAGGAAAACATAGTTTTTTAATTAATAAAAACTACAATAATACGTTTAATATTTTATTGGAAGTAGAAAAAACTACATAGGTAATATTATATTTGAAAACCAGTGGCGTAGACGTTCAACATTTCTCTGGGCATAGGAAAATTGTCCGTTGGTGTGACATGAATTGGAATCAGCAACAAAGTTTCCAGTTGCACACGCACATGCATAATACTTGCAAACATCGATAATGATGGCAAAAACTTTCTGTTCACCACGAACGTAGACATAGCCAGCCGCATATATCACCTTATTTTCAATTATTTCATTTAACTTGGAATATTCAATGTCACCGGACGAATATTTGAGACCATGGAAAATTCTCCAAGTACGCAGCAGTTTTCTTACTTCTTTATTATGTAATGTAGAAAAAAGTTTCGGAGGTGTAAAGATGTAATGACTCCTCTTGAAACCAATTTCGATACATAGGTAGTTCTTTAGGTACGAATAATCCATCAACTGTAAAGCCTTGAATGTCAACAAACGCGATCCACATAATGTCTGATGCGGAACTGAGAGTCCTGTGTTGCTTACGAGATGGCTTTAATAACTTCGATGAGGGGGAAGTACTCCATTAAGCAGTCATGTATAATGATGCAGTAGGCCTTGGTGTTGGCTGGAAAGCCAGCATCGGCTTCGATATCCAATCTAACATCAACAGTTGATGATTTCATGGTTTCCTCTTGTTTGGAACAATCAATAACAAACAAAGCGCGATTTTTAAACGAGGCATAATCCAAAAGACATCTCTTTAGAGAAGAAGTTGTATAGCTGGTTTGGAAGTCGCTATAGTTGAAATGAGCTTCAGTAGAGTGATTGTTTGCAAAGTCCAATTGCATACGTTCGTTGGGATAGTATTCACCATTCAAAGATACTCTAATGAGAGCAGGATTCACGTGATCAAACAGGGTCGGGTCTGAGGTAGCGACGTCACATTTACCCGTTTGGAAACATACTATAATGAAACGTAGTCTTTCGATTGCAGTGCTAGTTCTAACTGACCATATTTCTCTTCTCGCAACAGACCGGGATTTTCTGATAGCTACGGGTGTGTGTTGGTTGGAACAACGTATTAATAGAGCCAAATCTCGCTGTTCACATACCGAACCTTCTGCTCTTCCGCCAGGATATACGGTGCCCAGAGAGAACAAAGTTTCCTAACGTGTAAATGGTCGTGCAGAATTAATGAATTGCTGGTGCATGAAGGTGTCAAGACTGCTCTATCTGTTGGTATATCACTCTGCGGTCTTCCTCACAGCAGTAATGTTTTCCTCTGTTACTGATGTTAGCAGCATTCCTTCGCTCTCAGCGTCCTCCAGAATGAAATTACCCCTTTGGAATTCTCTCTACCCCCTGAACATAGCCGTACGATGAGGACACTCATTATTTAATCCAAACGTCATTTCTTCTAAGCACTGGTCTCTGCTTAAATCACGCGTAAAGTTATACCGTAAAACTGAGCTTATCTCACTATATGACCACGATGCCCTAGTCCACACTTTATACTTTCAATACGAATGAACAACTAAATCGACCGACGTGCTGCTGGCGGCTACTATGCACTCATGGACATGTCCCAACATTCAGTAACATGCAGCCTTCTGCGTCCGTTTGTTAAGTCATATGGCAAAACTTTTATAGTACTCGTTGTATTTTATTCATTAATGAAATTTATAATGTCTTAGATTATTGCAAAATTCAGATATTTGCAGATGGTACATTAATATAGTGCTATATCAAGAAAGACCACGTATCTCCACTTGAACAAGTTTTGAGAAAACCGCGGTTAAAGATTTTTGCTGTTTATGTTGTACTTTTACTTGACTAATAAAATAAGATCATCATATCATTCATAATATCATAGCAATTATTTTTAAGAGAAAAATATGCAATACTAGGACATAGCTATTAGTTATGCGATATACGGGCTGAGAAAGCAACGCATTATGTTAAGAATAATTAGTTAAAACCTTGTATAATTCAAATTCGGCTTATGGTTGGTTTTAACTACGTAATTATGAAGAAAATGTATATCTGCGCCAAGGTTAGATTAGGTTAGGTTTCTTGTGAGTGCATCAATAACGATCATCCACTGCGTCTCTTTGGTCTATTGTGGCTCACACCTATTTATAAATTCCCCCAGTAGCTCCGACCTCCTGAGGAAGTCGATTAACTTGTTTGGAGAAATATCCTTTAAGTTTTCTGCTTGGAGTACTGCGTCTTCAAGTATGTTGTACCTGATTCTGGTAATTATAGGGCATCTGCACAATACATGCCTGACCGTTTCATCTCCCCCCTCCATGCACAGTCTGCACTCAGCATCTTCCGCCATGCCCAGCCTGCTCATGCGGCGCAATTTGCAATGACCAGTGCACAGTCCTACTAGGGCTTTAAGGCTATTCCTGTTTAGCAGTAGGGTCTGTTACCTTCTTTGTCAAGATTGGTATACTGGCCTTAGCAAGGATTAACCCTACTAATCCCTCCCAGTATTGATGGATCTTTCTGTCCATCTCTGCAGAGATTATTTGCTTAGCCGTATTGTATGCGATCCCAATCGCTGGCTCAGGCCCTATGAAGGGCTCTTTGGCAGAGTGTCAGCTGTCTCGTTTCCCTCTAGACCTGTGTGTCATAGTATCCATATGAGACGGACTTCATTTCCCTCCCCTATGCCACCGAGAGGTTCTTTAAAATTCCACACTAATTTCGATGTCGGGTAGGCGGAGCCAAGTGCTTCAAGTGCGGCTTGACAAAAATAATTATAGTTCTGTGTCTCAGTTGTCGTTCTGCGATCATTCTGGCACCCAGTTCTATAGGATATAGCTCTGCCTGTAAGATCGATGCCCAGGTTCCTAGGTTAACAGATTTTTTAATCTTTAGCGCCAAGACAATCAGTTTATATATTTTAATATCGTATTAACTTACCAAAGCAAAATATTTTTATGCTTGCCACTAACAACACTTTTATAAATATTAGGACAATTTTTAACTTATATATTAATAAAAAAGTAGAGTAATTTACAATAAACATGCCGACAAGTCAAAACCAATCAATGACGATTTTCGCGGCAAAATGCTTAGCGAAAACCTGGCATGGACAGCGCCAACCGCGGAGCTGCTTTATTCCTTAGAAAATATCTCGCATATCGATCTCCCTTAGTTAAAAGCCCGTATTTACTGAGTACATACCAGGGTCTTTCTAAAAAAATGTAATATGCGGTAATAAGTGTAAATGCAATTTTTGGCGTTTACAGGAAAACTATTGTCCTTCATAAAACATTTAAAAATGTAAAATACGTGGATTTCTCAGGGTAAATATGAAGGTAGCATAAATCATGATTATTCGCTTGGTGCAAATAGGTTTACCAAAATGAAATCTATGTTACAAGAATTGCAGTGGTTCACTTTCAGAAAGGATTGCTTGAATTTAATAAACTAAATAATGATATAAAGGCTACTCGTAATTTAAAGATTTTTAAAAGAAAACTAAGGGACATTAAATCATGGACAGTGAAAATTCATAGAGATGCAATTTTGTATTTCTAAATATATGTATGTTAAGTAATTGTTCGAGTATTTTAAAAAAATGTAATTGTAGCAATCATGCTAAATAAATCTTAAACAAACAAACAAACCATTGACTTGTTTGTAGGTGAACGCAGGCAAAACCAGCGAGAACGTCGAATAAATCAACCCGATATCTCGACTGACTCAAATCCAGCAGGCTAACAAAGAACGGTTACCAGTGTACACAGTATTAGAAGAACGCGATGTCCCCATAAGGAGGGAGTTCGTTATAGAAGCGTCCGTGAATGGCCATTCATGTACTGGCGTTAGCCCCAACAAGAAGATTGCCAAAAGGAATGCGGCTGAAGCTCTCTTGGTTGAACTTGGCCATTTCACGAATACATCAAACAACAAACAATGTTGCCCTAAGACAGACAAGGAACCAGAACAAGCAAATATGCGTTGCAATGACAAAGGAAGAAAGGTAACTGTCTACACTGACTATTTAATCAAAAGTCACAGTTGGAAAAATCCTTCAAAAAATGTCCAGTTCAGACTAGGTAGAACAAGCAAAGTATACATATTGCTTGTAACTAAAATTGCTTAGTCACCTGTTAGGTTACAACTAAATACTACAAGTTGTTGACATTTCATATTATGTGTAACTGAATATCTTTTTATCCATAGGTGTTGCGAAAGGGCATATACCTCAAAGACGGGCTTTTACCTGGACAGTTGTGGGATAATTTTATTTATTTCATTCATCTTGTTTCTTTGTGTGATCAGTCCCAATCTAAGATTTGTCAACAGAGCTGTATACCTAACAACCTTGAAAAATGCAAAATGTTGGGTTACAAACCAAATTTTTTGATGGATACCGAAAAACACCAACTTTATCTTTGTATCCCATCTACTTTGATTTGTTCGTCCTCATAGGCTCAGACACCCTAATGAAGGCGTATGCCTAAACATTTTTTTACAAAGTTTTGAAGATCAAATCAGATAGTGACGTCCCCCATTCTCCATACACTGAGTAAACCAACTTCTGGCATTAGGCAAGACTCTTACCAGCATAACAGGCGTTGTGAAGGCAACTCCTTCCTGGATGTACGTCTTCAAATCTTGTAGGTTCCTTGGACGGTTCACATAAACACGGGACTTTGAGAAAACCGGATAGAAAAAATCGGGAGAGCGATCCGGCCACTCCAAATCGCCCCTAATTGAGACGAGGAGCTCTGGGAAGTGTTCCCTCAAAACAGCCATCAATGCTCTAAAAGTGAATGCTATTGCACCAAATTGTTGGAACCAGATATCCCATAAGTCCAACTGATCTAGCCAAGGAAAAACATCATGTATCATGTTCTGTTCCAAATACATTATCACTACGACTTTATTTTCCTCAAAGAACCAGGGACCAATAATTAAAGCTGAGGAAATTCCACCCCCACACTGTGACTTTATGTGAATTTAATGCAATTCTCAAGGATTGGTATCAGGCCAGTAGCGCCTCTTTTGTTTGTAGTCGGAGACACACAAATGAAAGTGAGCTTCATTGCTAAAAAATAATAGCGTCCTCAGGAACGACGCTCATACGCGTTTATTGAAGTCACGATGAGAAGATTTCTACACAATTACTATCTTGTAACGATCAAAATGGAGATTACAATGAATTCTCACAAAACGATCAGAAAGTCCAAGGGCAGACACATGTTTGCGCGCAGAACGCCCTGGTGATCGCAACATTGAAGCTCTCACTGCCTCAATCTTTTCAGGTGACATTACTATTTATAACACTAAAGTAAAGATATTTCCATAGAACTCTCTGATTCAAAATTTAAGTAGATACGATTCAAAGATAAAGTTGGTCTTTTTCAGTATACATCAAAAAATTTAGTTTGTATCCCAACATTTTGCATTTTTCAAGGTTGTTAGGTATATAACTCTGTTGACAAATCTTATATTGGGATTGATCACACAAAGAAACAAGATGAATGAAATAAATCAAAATTATCTCACAACTGTCCAGGTAAAAGCCCAACCTTGAGGTATATGCCCTTTCGCAACACTGACTACTAATCTATCAACACTTATCGATAAAAAGATATTCAGTTACACGTAATGTAAAATGTCAACAACTTGTAGTATTAAGTTGTAACCTAACAGGTGACTACGCAATTTCAGTTACAAACAATATGTATACTTTGTTCGTTCTACCTAGTCTGAATTGGACATTTTTTGAAGGATTCTTCCAACTCTGACTTTTGATTAAATATGCAGTGTAGACAGTTACCTTTCTTCCTTCGTCATTACAATGCATCTTTGCTTGTTCTGGTTCCTTGTCTGTCTTAGGGCAACATTGTTTGTTGTTTGATGTACTCGTGGAATGGCCAAGTTCAACCAAGAGAGTTTCGGCCGCATTCGTTTTGGCGATCTTCTTGTTGGGGACAACGCCACTACAAGAATGGCCATTCACTGAAGCTTCTATAATGAATTCGCGCCTTATGGGGACACCGTGTTCTTCTAATACTGTGTACACTGGTACCTGTTCTTTGTTAACCTGCTGGATTTGAATCAGTCGAAATCGGGTTGATTTCTTCGACGTTCTCGCTGGTTTTGTCTACGTTCACCTACAAACAAGTCAATTATTTGTTTGTTTGTTGCTACAATTACAGTTTTTTAAAAGACTACAACAATTACTTAACATACAGATATTTAGAAAAACAAAATTGCATCTCTATGAATATTTACTGTCCATGATTTAATGTCCCTTAATTTTCTTTTAAAAATCTTTAAATTACAAGTAGCCTTTATATCATTATTTAGTTTATTAAATTCAAGTAATCCTTTCTGAAATTGAACCACAGCAATTCTTGTAACATAGATTTTATTTTGGTGAACTGATTTGTACCAAACCAATAATCATGATTTTTGCTACCTACATATTTATCTAGAGAAAACCCTGTATTATACATATTAATTATATAAAAATCCTTTAGCCTAGGAATATGGGCATCGATCTTACAGGCAGAGCCTTATGCTATTAAACTGGGTGCCAGAATGATCGCAGAATGAGAACTGAGACACAGAACTATAATTATTTTTGTCAAGCCGCACTTAAAGCACTTGACTCCGCCTACTCGACATCAAAATTAGTGTGGAATTCCAAAGAAGCTCTCGGTGGCATAGGAGAGGGAATATGGATACTATGACACACCGGTCTAGAGGGAAACGAGACAGCTGACAAAGAATGTAACAGACTCCTTGCTACGGCTGAACTGGAATAGCCTTAAAGCTCTAGTAGGACTGTACCCTGGTCATTGCAAATTGCGTCAGCACATGAGCAGGCTGGGCGTGGCGGAAGACGCTGAGTGCAGACTGTGCATGGAGGGAGATGAAACGGTCAGGCATATATTGTGCAGATGCCCTGCGATTGCCAGAATCAGGTACAACATACTTGGAGACGTAGTTCTCCAAGCAGAAAGCCTGAAGGATATTTCTCCAAACAAGTTAATCGACTTCCTCAGGAGGTCGGAGCTACTGGAGGAAATTTATAAATAGGTGCGAGCCACAATAGACCAAAAAGTCGCAGTGGACGATCGTTATTGATGCACTCACAAGAAACTTAACCTAATCTAACCTTGGCGCAGATATAAATTTTCATCATAATTACGTAGTTAAAACCAAGCATAAGCCGAATTTGAATTATATGTGGCTTTAACTAATTATTCTTAAGATAATGCGTTGCTTTCTCAGCCCGTGTATCGCATAACTAATAGCTATGGCCTATTTTTCTCTTAAAATGATTGCTATGATATTATAAATGATATGATGATCTTATTTTATTAGTCAAGTGAAAGTACTACAAAAACAGCAAAAATCTTTAAACGCGGTTTTCTTAAAACTTGTTTAAGTTGAGATACGGGGGTCTTTCTTGATAGGGCAGTATATTAATGTACCATCTTCAAATATCTGAATTTTACAATAATCTAAGACATTACAAATTTCATTAATGAATAAAATACTACGGGTACTATAAAAGTTTTGCCATATCACTTAACAAACGGACGCAGGAGGCTGCATGTTAATGAATGTTGGGACATGTCCATGAGTGCTTAGTAGCCGCCAGCAGCACGTCGGTCGATTTAGTTGTTCATTCGTATTGAAAGAATAAAGTGCGGACTATGGCATCGTGGTCACATAGTTAGATAAGGGCAGTTTTGCGATATAACCTTACGCGTGGTTTAAGCATAGACCAGAGCTTAGAAGAAATGAAGCTTGCATTAAAAAATGATTGTCCACATCGTACGACTATGATCAGGGGCTAGAGGGAATTCCAAAGGGACAATTTTATTCTGGAGGACGCTGAGAACGAAGGAATGCAGCGAACATCAGTAACACAGGAAAACATTACTGCTGTGAGGAAAATGCTTGACGAAGACCGCAGAGTGACATACCAACAGATAGAGCAGACTTGACACCTTCATGCACCAGCAATTCATCTAATTCTGCGCGACCATTTACGTTAGGAAACTTTGTTCTCTCTGGGTACCGCATAGTCTGACGGAAGAGCAGAAGGCTTGTCGTACGACTTGGTGCCGGAAAATGGTGAACATTTTTGAAAAGGAGCAAACTCAGTATGTGAACAGCATCGTGACATGTGACGAGACTTGGCTCTATTATTACGATTTGCCGACCAAGGCTCAAAACAAAGTTTGGGTCTTTGACGATGAGAACACACCCGTAGTTGTCAGAAAATCTCGATCTGTTGCGAGAAGAGAAATATGGTCAGTTAAAACTAGCACCGCAATCGAAAGACCACGTTTCATTATAGTATGTTTCCAAACTGGTAAACGTGACGTCGCTACCTCAGACCCGACCCTGTCTGATCACGTGAATGCTGCTAGTATTCGAGTATCTTTGAATGGTGAATACTATCCCAACGAACGTATGCAATTGGACTTTGCAAACAGTCACTTTACTCAAGCTCATTTCAACTATAGCGACTTTCAAATCGGCTATACAACTTCTTCTCTAAAGAGATGTCTTATGGATTATGCCTCGTTTAAAAATCGTGCTTTGTTTGTTATTGATTGTTCCAGACAAGAGGAGACCATGAAACCGTCAACTGTTGATGTTAGATTGGATATCGAAGCCGATGCTGGCTTTCCAGCCAACACCAAGGCCTACTGCATCATTATACATGACTGCTTAATGGAGTACTTCCCCCTCATCGAAGTTATTAAAGCCATCTCGTAAGCAACACAGGACTCTCAGTTCCGCATCAGACATTATGTGGATCGCGTTTGTTGACATTCAAGGCTTTACAGTTGATGGATTATTCGTACCTAAAGAACTACCTATGTATCGAAATTGGTTTCAAGAGGAGTCATTACATCTTTACACCTCCGAAACTTTTTTCTACATTACATAATAAAGACGTAAGAAAACTGCTGCGTACTTGGAGAATTTTCCATGGTCTCAAATATTCGTCAGGTGACATTGAATATTCCAAGTTAAATGAAATAATTGAAAATAAGGTGATATATAGGGCCGACTATGTCTACGTTCGTGGCGAACAGAAAATTTTTGCCATCATTATCGATGTTTGCAAGTATGATGGTACACCGTGTGCAACTGGAAACTTTGTTGCTGATTCCAATTCATGTCACACCAACGGACAATTTTCCTGTGCCCAGAGAAATGTTGAACGTCTAGGTACGCCACTGGTTTTCAAATATAATATTACCTATGTAGTTTTTTCTACTTTCAATAAAATATTAAACGTATCATTGTAGTTTTTATTAATTAAATAACTTTGTTTTCCTTGTTACATATTTATTTTAATGCAAGATGATTCGCATGTGCGATTTACCAAAGTTTTTATAATGATATTAATCTTTATAAATACATTTATTACTTATATGATGCTTAACAGTATAATCGATATCATGTTGAGCGGTGCTGTCACTATTTGTAGTCTTGCGTAATAATAACAGTACATCGTATGTGTTCTCCCCTACCTCGCTTGTCGTCGCAGCCGAATCCGGTATTTTTCGATGCACTCTGTATAAAGGTTCTAAAAAATTCTGACCGACCTGTATGTCCCTGCGGCCAGTGGGGCTAGCGCCATTTAGGACACGTCTTGCTATGTACGATAAGGTTACATGCCGTTTTTTATTAAGTCACATGGTATCAGTCTGACTACATGACTACACCTGTGTCCAATGAGCGACCCCCACACTTGCCATGTGAATGGGGCTTATCTTGATCTGACGATATACCGTCGGCCCGTCGGTAAGCGGCCCCCTTGCCATGCGGGTGGGGCCCATCTCGACCTGAGAAATTTCTATCTATGTCCACTCTAAAAGTTGTGTGTGGCGCATCCAGCGCGAGATGCACAACTCATCAATGCATGACGTCATCCTCTATCTCTCTCCAATGCATCGGCCGCCTCACTCTCTCTCTCTATCACATCGATTCCCCAATATGTGATACTGAATTCTTCTAGTATATCTACTGGGGTGACCAAACTACAAAGATCCTTCCACAAGTTTTATGATTTACAGAAAAATGTGCTTTTTCATATTAGCACACGTTATATTAAATAACATTAACTTCTTGCTGATGATCCCTTGGAGGAAATAGCTTTGAACTACACAACACAATCGTTTTTATTGCTTGACCCACTTTCTTGAAGTATTGTTAGAATGTGTCGTAGCGAGCGTGACGGAAATCTTACCAAACTTGACCTACCTGATTTTTGACAGGCTTTCCTGTTTACGGTTTGACCCTTAATCACACAACTGCTGCATAGCAGGCGCGAAAATTTACATCGCTGTCATTATAAATTATATATATATCATTTACCTAGGTACTTTTTATCACTATTTACCTAGGGAGAGAAAATCTTCTTCTCAATATGGCATAGTGGTCAATAGGTTAGAAGGAAAAAGAATCTTACTAATAGCTTACACACAATTGGTCTTTTATTTAAGTTCCACTCTTCCTTACTACGGCACCCTAAGCACATGTACAAAAATATTATAATCAGAATATTTTTATTTAAAAATACTTTAACGATGGACCGACGGTATATCGTCAGATCGAGATAAGCCCCATTCACATGGCAAGTGTGGGAGTCGCTCATGGGTCACAGGTGTAGTCATGTAGTCAGACTGATATCATGTGACTTAACAAAAAACGGCATGTAACCTTATCGCATATAGCAAGACGTGTCCCAAATGGCGCTAACCCCACTGGTCGCAGGGACATACAGGTCGGTCAGAATTTTTTAGAACCTTAATACAGGGTGCATCGAAAAATATCGGATTCGGCTGCGACGACAAGCGAGGTAGGGGAGAACACATACGATGTACTGTTATTATTACACAAGACTACAAATAGTGACAGCACCGCTCAACATGATATATTGATTATACTGTTAAGCTTCATATTAGTAATAAATGTATTTATAACGATTAATATCATTAAAAAGTTTGGTAAATACAAATCCGAATCATCTTGCATTAAAATAAATATGTAACAAGGAAAACATAGTTTTTTAATTAATAAAAACTACAATAATACGTTTAATATTTTATTGAAAGTAGAAAAAACTACATAGGTAATATTATATTTGAAAACCAGTGGCGTAGACGTTCAACATTTCTCTGGGCATAGGAAAATTGTCCGTTGGTGTGACATGAATTGGAATCAGCAACAAAGTTTCCAGTTGCACACGCACATGCATAATACTTGCAAACATCGATAATGATGGCAAAAACTTTCTGTTCACCACGAACGTAGACATAGCCAGCCGCATATATCACCTTATTTTCAATTATTTCATTTAACTTGGAATATTCAATGTCACCGGACGAATATTTGAGACCATGGAAAATTCTCCAAGTACGCAGCAGTTTTCTTACTTCTTTATTATGTAATGTAGAAAAAAGTTTCGGAGGTGTAAAGATGTAATGACTCCTCTTGAAACCAATTTCGATACATAGGTAGTTCTTTAGGTACGAATAATCCATCAACTGTAAAGCCTTGAATGTCAACAAACGCGATCCACATAATGTCTGATGCGGAACTGAGAGTCCTGTGTTGCTTACGAGATGGCTTTAATAACTTCGATGAGGGGGAAGTACTCCATTAAGCAGTCATGTATAATGATGCAGTAGGCCTTGGTGTTGGCTGGAAAGCCAGCATCGGCTTCGATATCCAATCTAACATCAACAGTTGATGATTTCATGGACTATGTCTACGTTCGTGGCGAACAGAAAATTTTTGCCATCATTATCGATGTTTGCAAGTATGATGGTACACCGTGTGCAACTGGAAACTTTGTTGCTGATTCCAATTCATGTCACACCAACGGACAATTTTCCTGTGCCCAGAGAAATGTTGAACGTCTAGGTACGCCACTGGTTTTCAAATATAATATTACCTATGTAGTTTTTTCTACTTTCAATAAAATATTAAATGTATCATTGTAGTTTTTATTAATTAAATAACTTTGTTTTCCTTGTTACATATTTATTTTAATGCAAGATGATTCGCATGTGCGATTTACCAAAGTTTTTATAATGATATTAATCTTTATAAATACATTTATTACTTATATGATGCTTAACAGTATAATCGATATATCATGTTGAGCGGTGCTGTCACTATTTGTAGTCTTGCGTAATAATAACAGTACATCGTATGTGTTCTCCCCTACCTCGCTTGTCGTCGCAGCCGAATCCGGTATTTTTCGATGCACTCTGTATAAAGGTTCTAAAAAATTCTGACCGACCTGTATGTCCCTGCGGCCAGTGGGGCTAGCGCCATTTAGGACACGTCTTGCTATGTACGATAAGGTTACATGCCGTTTTTTATTAAGTCACATGGTATCAGTCTGACTACATGACTACACCTGTGTCCAATGAGCGACCCCCACACTTGCTATGTGAATGGGGCTTATCTTGATCTGACGATATACCGTCGGCCCGTCGGTAAGCGGCCCCCTTGCCATGCGGGTGGGGCCCATCTCGACCTGAGAAATTTCTATCTATGTCCACTCTAAAAGTTGTGTGTGGCGCATCCAGCGCGAGATGCACAACTCATCAATGCATGACGTCATCCTCTATCTCTCTCCAATGCATCGGCCGCCTCACTCTCTCTCTCTATCACATCGATTCCCCAATATGTGATACTGAATTCTTCTAGTATATCTACTGGGGTGACCAAACTACAAAGATCCTTCCACAAGTTTTATGATTTACAGAAAAATGTGCTTTTTCATATTAGCACACGTTATATTAAATAACATTAACTTCTTGCTGATGATCCCTTGGAGGAAATAGCTTTGAACTACACAACACAATCGTTTTTATTGCTTGACCCACTTTCTTGAAGTATTGTTAGAATGTGTCGTAGCGAGCGTGACGGAAATCTTACCAAACTTGACCTACCTGATTTTTGACAGGCTTTCCTGTTTACGGTTTGACCCTTAATCACACAACTGCTGCATAGCAGGCGCGAAAATTTACATCGCTGTCATTATAAATTATATATATATCATTTACCTAGGTACTTTTTATCACTATTTACCTAGGGAGAGAAAATCTTCTTCTCAATATGGCATAGTGGTCAATAGGTTAGAAGGAAAAAGAATCTTACTAATAGCTTACACACAATTGGTCTTTTATTTAAGTTCCACTCTTCCTTACTACGGCACCCTAAGCACATGTACAAAAATATTATAATCAGAATATTTTTATTTAAAAATACTTTAACCCCTATTTAGTAATTTATTTCACAAAACTTGAACTCGTTTAACTGAAGCATCCACTGCACTAATTTAGGAAATACTGGAGTTGCCCACCAAATTCTACGTCGACCTTGAACGATTCCAGCTATTTCGTATACAGTATGTTCGCGCTCCCATTTCAATATGCTATACTAGTGGTATGGTATCAATGATAGAATCTCTCAAATATCGCACATCCTGCCTCTAGTATTTATGCTTTTCTATAGTTTCCTTCATAATTTTCAACAAGATTCAATTCGACACCACAGGTTTGGGTCGTTTCAGCGCCATTGTCGGGTACCAAAATGGAAGTGAGTATCAGAATGCATCGTCCGCTACTGTTAAAGCGGCCTCAACTTAAGTACGGCGATCTAAGTGCACAAATATACAAAGACATCTTGCAGTAGTATTGGCATAGTATGCACTATGTTATTATGTTCCATTTTGGCACCGAAGTATAGTAATGGAAAGTGAACTTCCCTGTAAACTCTCATATAAACGTACTACGTCCCACGCGACAGTACTTTGCATTGTTTTCCAGAATTACGCAGACTCAATAATTCGCAACGAAATGATTTATTCTTGGTACTGAATATTCGCAAGTAAACTGGTGTAGTGGCGATATGCAACATGCGACAATAAGTCCCTGGAACTAAAAAGCAATTCTACGATTTTATTCATTATTTGTTTTTTAAAAACTGGAACAAAAAAAGATCTAATACTAACCCTTACAACTAGAAGCCTATAGCTCTGCTTTCTGTTAGAAGTAAGGTGATGGATAGGTGCATAAGTCGGGAGCTTATGGAGTTCTTCATGGCACCAGCAATCCACAGGGCACCTCCTAGCTTACGCCACGCAACTGTGATATCACGAATGCGTTCGACCAGCTGTGGCCTTGGAATGCAAACTTCCATCTTGTGGTCTTCCAGAGAAGCTTTACAGATGTGTGAATGACTTTCTCTGTAGCCGCAATATATCAATCGTAATTGACGGAATCTCCTTTTAATCCCACAACGTAAACGTGGGATCGGTCTAGACTCCGACACTGCTGCTCTTACAAATCAACGACCCCCTTTCTTCTACGATAAATCCAATCCACAGCTTTGCTGAGGACAAACCGATCTCTGCCGGTCAGCTGAAGAAAAGAAGACTAGCTCTGAAGAGAGACTTGAAGGTTATCACTGCCTGGGGATGCAACAATCTTGAACAGTTTAATGCTTCCAAAACACAATACTGTGACTTGACGAACACAAAGCGCCCTAACGCTCATCCCGTTTGAATCGCCAAGTTGTACCAAATAGTCGATTATTTTAGCTAGTCGGGGTAGAGATCACCGAGGAGTTGGTCTGACACAAACACATCTCGATGATAGCGACAGCTGCTGGGAAAAAGCTAGGCTATTTGTTCACGGCTCAAAAGTACTTTTCTCCACATGACCTTCTGACTCTGTACAAGACCCAGGTAAGACCTAGCTTCGAGCATTGCTCACATGTTGTTCAGAGGCGGGATTTACGGCTGATCGATGATTCTCCTCTAACAGACAATCTCGGGTCCCTTTCGCACTGGCGGGCCGTCGGCGATCTACCTCTCTTCTACTGCTACTCTAATGGGCTTTGCTCCTCAGAACTCTCCTCCACGCCAGCTGGCAGAACCGCCTGACCCTTGAGTCCCTAGGGTATCGAGATTGTTGAACAACCTACATGAGGGGGCTCTTTCCAGTTATACTAACCTTAGACAGTTCAGAAATTTAATTAACAAACTTTCTTTAAGCTCCTCATAGCAGCCGCAAATCCCAAAATAATAATAAGTACGTCTTGGAAAAATAGACGCTTCATAAATAATTCAAACGATAACGTTCGTTTTGAATTGCATTATACAAAAATGCAAAGGCAGAGTTAGGTGTCATTGCCCAGGTACCAATCAATAATTCCTATACTTATATCAATTTCAAAAGGCATGGCTACAATTCGATATCGGACATCGGTTTTTCCGATTTGCTCATCCCTAGTCTGGAGGACAGTCCTAATTTGCGCAGAGGTCTTGCGGTCCAATTACGGTATAGGGTCTCTATCTGAATTATAATACTTGCTCTTTGACCATTTCCAACTGAGGCTCTAACGAGTAAGCGCCGGTAACTTTGTTACCTTTGTACACGGATCGGGACTCAGGTAATTGAATTCTCGGCTAGCTTTGTCTTTGTTGGAGAAAAACGTAGGCGACGCTGCTATCTGTTGTGATGCTTGAACTCTAATTTGGCAGACCTTTAAATGCATTTGTATTTAGGTCGCACTTTTTATTTGAAAAACTATGAAACTTCATGGAAAGGCGCCTTACTTAAGCCGAGCGAAAGTTGACACGCAGAATCATACAGGTGACGTATGGTGTAGCAGTTATACTCGTATCACAGTTAAAATGTCTGTAAAATCAAATCTTGTAAGGTTCAGATAACACAAAAGCAAAACGATAGATATTTTCTACATTTTTGGATACTTCAATGCGCTTCAGGTTACATATGATTGATTTTCAAACATTAAAAAAAGTAGGGGAAAGTGGTACAAAATGATCCCTGAAGGTAAAACGATCCCCGGCTATTTTATTGAGTTTATAGCGTCATCTAGGATGCTTTTAATAAGCTACACGCTCCTATGGTTAAGCTGTACAATCTCAGTCGGTATCGTGGCGTCACAGGCAATGGTGAAGATTTTATCACGAAATATTTAAAATCAGTGCTCTCAATCTAAGGTAAGCCATCATTTGACATTATGGTGCTTTATTCTATGTATATATTATGTGGTTGGTGTGTTTGTATCAGTTTCTGGTACTAATTAACTATAGAATTAACCATCATTCATTACAATATTCGAGAAACAAAGGTTATGTTCTGATGTTTTCGTTAATGACGCATTTGGGGCAAAACGATCCCTATACGGGGTGGGCAAAATGATTCCTAGGATCATTTTACCCCGTCTACCTACTTCCAATAGATATGTTTTTTTTTATATTATCACCCAATAGTAACTAGTATGCATATAAAAAACGACTTCAATAATGCAATAGTCATAAGTTTTCACAATATATAACCTTGTGATACTATTCAATTTATCTTTATTTTGTTGCTTAAAATATGCGGTAGCCATTAATGCCGTTTTACTTTCAGAAATCATGCCGCGAAATTACATCCGGAAAACAACACGTCAGAACTGGGATGAACAAGCTATGATTAAAGCCATAGAAGCCGTAAAACAGGGTATGCCATATAAAGCCGCCTCCAAACAATTTTTAGTCCCACTTATGGCACTTAAAAGAAGAGTTAAAGGAAAGAACGTTTACGCTGTGGGGGGCACCAAAATGTTGGGAAGTATCAAGAAAGTATTCACGGATGAACAGGAGCTGGAGCTAGTGCAACATATTAAAGACAATGAAGAGACTATGTACGGTTTGACAGTTGATGACGTTCGTAAATTTGCTTTTGAGATAGCTGAAAGAAACAAAATAAGGCATCCATTTTCTACTACGTCCCGTAAAGCTGGTAAAGACTGGCTAAGGGGGTTTCGACAAAGACATCCTGATATCACTCTACGTGCCCCGGAGTCAACGTTAGCGGCACGAGCTCGAGCATTCAATAAACCGATTATTGACAAATTTTACAAAAATTTACAAAAAGCTCAGGAAAAGCATGTATTTCCTCCTCATCGCATTTTTAACGTTGATGAGACTAGTTTGAACACCGTTCCGACCAAAAATAGTAAAATCTTTGCCAAAAAAGGGCGCAAACAAGTAGCGAGAATCACGTCTGCCGAAAGAGGTGAATCAACTACAACGGTTATTTGCGGATCAGCTGGAGGAAACTTCATACCACCAATGCTAATATTTCGCCGATTGCGAATGAAAATAGAATTAATGGACGGTACTCCACCAGGCTCTGTGTACGCGTGCAATCCCTCCGGCTGGATGAATATTGAGGTTTTCTCTCAGTGGTTTGACCATTTCTTGTCCCATACTAAACCATCTACAGAAGATCCCATACTTCTAATACTGGACGGCCATCTTTCTCATACCAGAAATTTGGACGTCATAATAAAAGCCAGAGAAAATAACGTAACAATTTTGTGCTTACCCCCACACTGCACGCACAAACTTCAACCACTCGATGTTGGTGTAATGTTTCCACTGAGCGTGTATCACAACCAGGCTTTAGAAAGGTGGATGAATAATAATGCGGGTCGTGTAGTAACAGTTTTTCAAATAGGTAAAATCTTTGGAGAAGCATATTTGAAAGCTGCTGCACCCTCAAATATTATCAAAGGATTTGAAAAGTGTGGAATATGGCCGCTCAATCCTGATGTTTTTACTGATGTAGACTTCGTTGCTGCCACCACAACTGATCAAGCAGTAAGTAACGAAATATTGGTGCCCCATCCATCAATAAATATAGCGCCTGATGAAATTCAAGTTTTTGGTGACCATAAACCGCGACAACTTATACCCAGGGCTCCTGTACTTCCAGCCGATTCTACGACATGTGTACTAGTTGATGAACCATCCAACCTTACTGCTGTGTCACCTTGTACCTTATCGACATGTGCAGCCCACAAGCAAGGAGAGAATAACGAATACCGTGTAGCTGAAGCACCTACTACTATTCTGGCTTCCAACGAAAGTATTTCTAACAGCTTGAGAAGTTCAGCCGCCATTCCATTACCGTGGACATCAGTTGAAGTATCTTCCGTCTACGATAATGTTTCGCCTTCTACCTCATCCATAACTACGAATACACCATCTCTTGCAGCTGCTGCTCAATCGGCGTCTTATGACACTTCGGATAAAGATTCATTTGCATCACCAGTTGCGTCCACATCTTTTAGCATCCCTCCATGCCAGATTCGACCTTTCCCTAAAATGGCAGAAGAACGTAGAAAAAATATCAAAGCTCGAGTATGTACAGCAATCCTTACAAGTTCGCCTTATAAAAATTACTTAGAAGAGGAAGTTAATAAAAAAAATGAAAAAGAACGCAAAAAAAATAAACGCAACGAAAATAAAAAGAACTCAATCAAGGGAAATTCTAAATCAAATGAGGAAAAAGGAAAAAGAAAAGCAAAAGAAAATGTGACCGAAAAATACAAACGTCTAAAACCTAAAAGAGGCAAAAGTGAGTCATCTTCAGAGGACGAAAGTGATGCTGAGTGTTTGTTTTGTAATGAGAGGTTTTCCAATAATAATAGAGGTGAAGGATGGATCAAATGTTGTGCTTGCTTAAGATGGGGCCACGAAGCTTGCGCTGGCGTTGATCCCGATGACGCTGACGAGTTCACATGTGATTTTTGTGTCGATGCCGATGATCGTTTCACTTCTGCTCGGAAACAATTAAGACTGTAAAAGTTGATATTATATACATTCTTATGATATGAACATATATCCATGTACATATTAATGTTCTAATGTATATTTCAAGATTCCTTTTCGTTTCTACTGGCCTCTAAATAAAAGTTTCTTTTTATAAATATGTGTTTTATTAATTTATTTTGATACTGAATCTGCAATAAAACTTGTAAAAGTATTATTGATTCTTTTAGTTCTTACATGAATTTTGTATAGTGGGGTAAAATGATCCCCCGGATCATTTTACCCGCATCTCGGGGATCATTTTGGACACAGGGGTGTACAAAATGATCCTTTGGTAGAGCTTACGCGATTCAAAGGTTACTAAATTTGTAGTTCGATTGCATAGCTACGCTTTAAATATTTTAACTTTTATCAAAAGCTGGATACAGTCGTTTCTCAGCCGTTTTCCCTTAAGGGGATCATTTTGTACCACCTTCCTCTATAATGCAACAACTAAAACCCATACTGCGGTCGTCTCTCCGAAAAAACCCCACAAATTACTATTAGTTAAATTAAAAGGGGAAAACTTCAAATTCAGCACTCAACTAACATGCATGGGAAACATGATATTGGGTAAAATGGAAGGAAGTCTCAATGTAACACTGCAATATATAACTATATAAAAATTTTCCAGTTCCCCTATGCAATTAAACCGAGTGGTGGAGTCATATGGTTTTTCTGGGTTTCTTCTTATTTTTACTTTACCACCATAGCGACAAACTGGTATCTGTAGCATTTTATTCCAAGACAAATAACCTGGTTCTTTTGAGGTGCCGAAGTACTTTTTCTTGAACTTAGGATCCATACACAACTAGTAAATATTTAATTCTACAGCTATGGTATTATTTGACGTCCGGTAAAACATAGATTCATTATAAACGTCTCTTATGAAAATTGAAACATTATGTGGTCAAATGTCGAGTTTATGATACAAAATTATTGATTTCATATACAGATTTTATGAAAAGTTGGTAATAATTGAATTCCTGCCATAAAAACTTCAGACACTCCTATTTGATCTGATCAAACGCAAGTTCTACCTTATCTGTAAAGATGAGTCACATATATTATACAGAGTTACCGGTATTGAGGCAACGACAATTGAACATAATATTGGGCTTTGAACATTCAAACCACAAATGTTTAAACATAGTGACAAAAACGCCTAAAATCGTTAATCAGTTTGGACCAATAGGAAAAGACCTTATTGAAAAGTAATTTGACGGAAGCTGTCAAAGCTCTTCCAATATCAGTGATTTCTATTGAGATATTGAATAAAATCGTGAAAATTCGACTGTATTATAAACAAGACCACTTTTTGGTTCCAACATGATGCTTTTGTACAGAGAAAACAAGACAACTTTCATGTATTTTGATCTCTGTTATAAATTTACATTTAACTATCAGTTATCCCCAAAGCCGATGGGAATGCGGCAAATAACAGGTCGATTTTCTAGCTGTTCAATTTGGCAGCAGGTTTGAATGTTTGTTAATGCATGGCAATCTCGAATTTTTTAAGTTCAATATACTGAGTGTTTACATGTTATCATTATAGCTACATACCTGTTGAATCGTGTGGATTAGTCTGTATTTTGCAAGAAAATAGAATATACAAGACACTCCAACCAATTCCTCATCTTCCTTTACATCATAATAGTAACCATTTATTAATTTACGGGTCTCTATCATGAAACACAGATGATATGTGAAAGACGTGTCAATCCCTACATCTCCGTGATGCATGATGCAATTACTATGGACATAGACAAAAAATTATGAAAAATGTCTCACTTTTAAGCCCAAAAATCATAAAAACTAATAATGTTTATTGTTTGATAATTCATCTTTTTTATATAAATGGCTGAAGGATGATATTTTGGAAACCACGATTATTTGACTGAAAATATGTATTGTTGTTGGGCATCGCCATTTATTTTTGGGATTACAGTTTTGTTCCAGTACATTTTAATTAATCACGATAAAAATTGAATATACAGGAGGCAGATCGGGTTCAGATCAATCAGATAAAATCAACATAGAAATTATTCGTGAGATCCCTGGTCATTTCTAAGCAAATTTGTTTGCCTGAATTTCTCTAATTCGAAGCACGGTTTTCGCTTAAAAAATAAAAACAGTTTCTCTGCATGATCATAATATGCTTAATATGATCATATTACCATGTACAGAAATTGCTTTTATGTCTTTAAATGAAAGCCGTGCGCCGGACTAAAACATTCAGGAGATCATAAATTAATACGATTTCAATTTTTCTTTATTTTAAGAAGAGTCGGTAGCGGGCTACTGACTTTCTATATTGTATCACCCTATATCTCTGAAGTTAAGAGTTTGACATACGTCATGTGAAGTTTTTTTTTAAATGAATCAAAGTCGCCCGCTAAAATACTAATATTAAGAGGTACCCTACATAAAGAAATTCAACTCGATCCATTTTGCACGTCTAAAATTATTGAAAGATGCTTATATGAGCGTATTATTGGGTATACAATTCAGAAAGAAACCATCTCGGATAGTCAGCATGGATTTAGAGCTTCACGTTCTGTAGAGACTGCGACATTTGAAAATTTCAACCAAGCCTACCAAGAGCTTGATCTAAAAAATTGCACATGTGTTGCTGGCACTTTTCTTTTAGACTGACATATCTTTTATCGGACAATAGCTTTGCAATATCGGAATTAGGGGCTACTTGTTAGACTGGATTATTTCACTTCTGTCGTACAGGGAAATTATAGCAAGAGACAATGGTCGCTGCTCCACAGAATACAACGTGAATGTGGAAGCCGCACAGGGTTTGATTCTGGCACCATTACCATTTATGATATACCATTAACAATATAAAGCCATCTGGCTTTATGATAATTCTCCAGGATTAATCGAGTAGGTCAGGAGATGAGTAAATGGTGACAGCAATCGTCTCATATTAAAAATAAGGGTAAGTTGGCTTATGTGCATTTTTATAATGGTAAGCCGCGCTTGCGAAAGATATATATTCAGAGTGACTACTTTTCGTGATATGCATGTGGACGGGGAAACTAACATGGCGGGGACATATAAATTATGTCTGTAAGAAAAATAACAAATCATACTTAGCATTACTCAAAATGTAACACACTATAATCAGCGCTAACCTTCCATCCTCACATCTGCAACAGCATAACTGCTTGAGGACACGCAAGTATGGTATTTGTACTGCAGAAGACGTTATTGGGTTGATTTTTAATATTAGCCAAAGAGGCTCTTGTAAGGAATCTCTTATCCGATACAATAACAGCCCTATATATATTCAAATGCGGTAGCTTCGCAGTTCGTCATAGAAATAAATTTAACGATCAAATGAACTTACCTTAAGGAAGTTCGATCGAAATTATATGAGGCGTCCAGTCCAAAGATGTTTATTATTTCACCACGTAGTCCGCCCTGTCGTGCTACCAGCCACAAGGTTTTTAAAGCAAAATCCCCCTCTGCTACGCCCGTGTTCCTGTATATGCCGCAGCTTTCCCCTTCTACAGTCATTTAGTTGAAATCATTCCGTTTTGTGCATAACCCATCAGGGTAGGGCATGGGGGGGAGCTTACATCTTTGGACTGGACGCCTCATATAATTTCGATCGAACTTCCTTAAGGTAAGTTCATTTGATCGTTAAATTATACTTCGGCGTCCAGTCCAAAGATGTTTATTATTTCACCACGTAGATGTTTAAAGATGTATGGGTTATGACACGAACGGAAATAAAAAGTATAAGGCTTTGGTGATCAAGCATTTATTGGGAGAACGATGATATATTGCAAAACTCAAACAAAACTCTATGTGATACAGTGTGTAACATAACTCAAAATGAACGGTTGCTCCTAAACGCAACGTTTAATGCAACTTCATGCGATACAACGTATGAAGGGAGCATAAAAGAAAAATGTCATTTGAAATAAATTCTAAAGTTTTGCCACCGGCAAAATTCAAACAAAAACCCGTGCGGTATATCATAAACATAAGTAAATGCTTATTCCTGTACGTCCAAAACGTTTAATGCAAACTGTTCTCTAAATATTAGAGGTCGATTATAAAATTTCGCGAAGATTTCAGAATTCCTACTCCATCCTGCTGAATCCCTTATAATGTCCAAAGAAACTCCGGCTCTGCTAGCGGCAGAAGTTGACGCATGCCGGCTAGAATGCGGCTTGAATATTTTAGTATCAATCCCTGCCATTTTGAGGGTGTCTCTTACCCACCGACTGAGAGTTTGTTTGGAAGCGGTTCGGTATGGTTTTTGGGTTGTTAGGAACAAATACTCGTCATTTTGATTCCTTAATGCCGCAGTTTCTGTGACGTAGGATGTCAGACAATTTGCTACGCATAATTGAGGTCTGTCATTGAACCTTGGGATTATCAGACAAGGCTGCTTTGATCTCGGTCCCGATGTTTTGATCGTCTCGTCTATCAAAATTTGGACACAGTCGCAGGTTTCCCGTATATTGCTAATTTTTATTTTCGATATAGTCTGCAACCTTTGTCCTGTTGCCAACAGCAATAGGGTCACCAGTTTCATTGAACGTTGTTTCAGGGAAGTTGTCTGATGCGCTTCCAGAAAATCTAGGACTTGTTTAGGGTCCCAAATGAGACTATATCTTGGCTGCTGTGGTCTTATTCGAGATATGCCCTTCATAAACCGTTTTAAGATGGGATTATCCCCTGATTTATATGGCAAAATCAATGAAAGCGCTGACCTGTGAGAGTTGAAGGATCCAAATAGACAATCATTCTTATCAAGAATGCTTTGCAGAAAGGTGATAACTTCACTAACCTGGGCATTAAATGGCGAAGTATTATGAGCCTTACAAAACTCCCACCAGAGTTTATATGTGACTCCGTATTGTTTTATTGTAGCTTCAGACAAGGATTGCAATGTCGTTTCGACTGCACACTCGGGAACACCTTGCATCCTTAGGGCTCGCCGGATAGTCTCGCCGCTACCAGGGTAAGGTTCCCCGCTAAAGGATGTTCTGCGCTGCTGAAAGGTGAAATCAATAGATCCGGTTGTGGCTCAAAGAAAATGGGTTCTCCTCTACAAAGCCTAATGAAAAGTGGATACCACGCTTGGGAAGGCCAAAACGGTACCACTAGTATCCCATTTGCTTTGTCATTTATTATTTTTTGTATAACTCTCAAAACTACGGAAAATGGTGGAAATGCATAGAAGTTGATGCCCGTCCACGGAATAGTGAAGGCATCGCATGCAAATGATCCAGGGTCTTTCAGCCACGAAACATACCTTTTACATTTATAGTTGTTTCGAGATGCGAATAAATCTACGTTAGGCGCACCCAACCTTCGGGTGATTTTGGCATATGCCCAATCCGCTAGAGACCATTCTGTCTCTGGCTGTAATCTTCTGGATTCTGTGTCCGCCACCCAATTATCTTTTGTATTTATATAGGCGGCCTGTATCCATATGCCTCGAATCTCGCACCACTGCCATAGTTGCTTAGTTAGTTTGTTGAGTTTTGCGTGCTGTACACTTCCCATGCGGTTGACATAGGCAACAGCAGTCGTGTTATCGCACCTTATTAGGATATTGCAGTTTTCTAAACCCTTGGCGAAACATTTCAAACCTAAGAATATTGCAAGCAACTCCAGAAAGTTAATATGATTATCTTTCTCGGATTCTGTCCACCAGCCGTGCGTAGTCTCCCCGTTACAACAAGCGCCCCAACCGGAAAGGGATGAGTCTGTGAAGATTTCTAGTTGGAATGAGTCGTGCTTGATGTCGTTATTTGCTGAACTTATATTATTCAGCCACCATGACAGATCGACGCGTGATTGTAATGAAAGAGACATATTTGCGTTGTAATCCATGCGATGTTTCCTCAGAGCGATTAGTTTATCTCTTTCGAAAGACTTCGTGTATAGCCATCCGTATTTAATGGCTGGACATGCAGAGACTAAGAGACCCAAGAATTGGGCGAACTGTCGGATTCTGAATATCTTTTTCCTTTGAAAAATGTTGATCCACTTCAGGATCCTCTGTCTCTTTTCTCGTGTTACCTCGATCTTCATTGTCAAAGAATTGAACATGAATCCTAAGAATCTGCACGTTTGTGAGGGGGCCAGGGAACTTTTATCAAGATTAATTACAAACCCGAGTGATTCCAATAACTGCACTGCGGTTTCGGTGTTCCGCTTACAGATGTCTGCTTTTTCGCCAAGGATTAGGAAGTCATCCAAATAATTGACACATAAAATGCCCTTCAACCGAGGGTTCTTTACTACAGGTTTGAGAATTTTGGTAAATGCATGTGGTGCAGAGCTTAGACCGAAGGGAATGCATGCAAACTCAAATAGATTTCCCTCAAATGTGAAGCGCAAATATTTGCGAAACTCCGGTGCTACGGAAATCAGAAAGTATGCGTCTTTCAAGTCAATTGACGTAAGGTAACAATTTCTTTGAATTAGTCTCAACACAGTACGTGTGTCCTCCATCTTGAAATGGGGAGCCTCCACAAAGGTGTTGAGATTTTTTAGATTCAGAATGAAGCGCTTCTTACCATTGGACTTATCAGTTAGAAAAATCCTGGATATAAATTGATCACTCTGTGGAGAGCATGTCACAATTGCTCCTTTTAGCCGTAGGCTCGCTATTTCGGCGTTTAGGAGATGTTTTTCGGCAAGAGAAAAAGAATGTCTGGGTACGTTTCTTTGTATGGGAACACTATTGAGTGGTATTCTGTAACCCATAATCCATTGCAGGATTGTTTTATTTTGGGTGATGGTTGTCCACTTTTCATAAAACTTTGCGAGTCTACCTGAAAAAGGATTATTATTATAACTTACCTTATTTATTTTCTCCTCTTGTATCTGTCTTTCGGATTCAGTTCGTACGAGGTGGTGCCCCTCTGGTGCCCTGTCTCCCTCGATCGACGGGCTGGGCGATTCTTGTTTAAAGACACGTAGTGGGAGCTATTCCTTGCTTGCCCTCCCCCCTTTTTTCCTGGCCTATAATACTGCTTAGGTGTTGTAGATACCCTATATGTCGATGAAGGCTGAGCTGATTTAATATCTTTGCTTGTCGACTGTATTGACTTTGCTGCCTTAATAACATCGCTAAGATCAGATCCGAATAGCAGGTCCGTAGGGGGACGGTTTTGTAACAATTCTTTAGTATTTTTGTTCATATAAGGATAGGCGAACATGCGTCGTGCCATTGTTAAATCGTGGAATAAACTAGCCAGGATGCGCCCTGAGTCCGATAGGCTAGGTAAAAGTGTATCTTTATAAACACTGGGCATGGATTCTGCGCACGACAGAATGCTATCAATTCCTTTTCCCAGTGCCAAAATGCCCGCTCCGAGCTTTGATTGGAACATTACGTAAGCACTGTCTTTCTTTTGCATGTTGGCCGGAAGAATATTTTGTGTTTCCGGATTCATTATCGGAGGAGCAAGCAACGGTAAATTGGACGGTGGCTTGTAATTCTGGGCCATGGAGTTATATTCTACCTCTGACAATCCCTGCGAGATGATCTTAGACCATCGAGCGGCTAAAGCTGAATGAATTTTGAGATTATCAGTCTTGTTTTCGTTTGATTCTACTCCTAAAATGTCCAATATATCGTCCGGTAGCTCCACATCGTTGTCTACGATCAGCACGTCCTGTTCGTGCGATGTTAATATGGTGCTTAGACCATTGGCGGTGGTTGGCGAGTCGCTAGGAGCTCGCGCTTCACCGTTTTTTGAGCGGGAGAGAGCCGAAGGAGAGGTGCTTGGACCATCGGCGGTAATTGGCGAGACGCTCCGGTCTCGCGCTATACCATTCCCTAAATCAGGGAAATTCGAGAGTGAACGGCAACCCCGCCGAGGCGAGTCGTCTGACCGTCGGCGGGAAGATGGCAACGCCGAGCGCGCTGGAGATGGAGAGAGAGATGAATGCGAGCGGTTACCGGCTGAGCGGTGACGCAATCGACTGCCACGCCGGCGCGGTGATCGCGATCGCCGGCCATGGCGATCCTTTTTATATTTCTTATAAAACCGTTCTAATTTCTTAAGTCGCTTTCGGCTCTCCATATCCGAGTCTGAACTGCTGCTAGACGATTCTCTGCTGCGCTTCTGTCGTTTCTGCTTCCCCCTATCTAGTTATATAAACGAGGGATAGAAGTAAACCAGTAAATGATTATTTTACTTACGCTACTTACGTCCTGAAGGTACGGTTGGCTGTCGGTGTTGATGCGAGCTGGTCGAGCACAAGAAGGCGAATGACTGTAGAAGGGGAAAGCTGCGGCATATACAGGAACACGGGCGTAGCAGAGGGGGATTTTGCTTTAAAAACCTTGTGGCTGGTAGCACGACAGGGCGGACTACGTGGTGAAATAATAAACATCTTTGGACTGGACGCCGAAGTATAATTCACACAAAAATGCACAATCAACAACTATTACACCACAATAACATAAGTGGCTATGATTTATACGGACCTGCACATAACACTACGTTATTTGAAAATTATTCACTATATCATTTATCCACAGAGTTCAGGAGAACTACCAACCTTAACCTTCTCAAGGTCCATCTGAAGAGATGTAAATGTACAAAAAATTAATTTTTCTTAAAAAAATGTATTATTGACAAGTGCCTCAGCGCTTTACCTGACTATTTTTTATCCTGAATTTGTTTATCAATTTATTTTGTGTGATATTTTGTGTACCATGGTTTATTATCTATCATAAAAGTGATTGTTTAAGCGTCTCGATTTTATGGGCTATTATGATTCTCTATTTATACGTTTTATCTATTTCTATATATAATCTCTAAAATTTTTTAATATTCTTACTAATGTAGTAGCAGAAAATAACTACTTCCTTTTACTTTGAATCGCAATATTATCTTTATTGTGTCTCCCCTAATATGCTTTAGCCACATTGTACATCTGTCATTTTTCTATACGACAAAAAAATAGCAAGGGTACGGTTTCCATGGTTTCCTATGCTTAGTGGAGTGTAATTGTATGTTCTGGATGCGTCAGTATTACTTTTTTTTACCTATAAGTTTATGTGTTACCATGTGAGTCAAAAGTTGCAATAAATGTAGCAGTATAAATGAACTGTCAAAGGTATGCCATTTATAGTCATAAATTCGTTTACAACACAACAGAGCATTTTGGTTATCCAAACTTATTACGAAAACGGTCGAAATATAAAAAATACTTTTCGCAAACTTCGCACTAGTTTTGGCCGACATGGATGCCCTACAGAGCCTGGAATTCGTTGGATTATTAATCCTTTTGAGGAAACTGGTCCAGCTGAAGATTGCAGACCATACCAACATGCTCGTACAGCTCGTCCTCGTCGAAACATAGCCGCAGTGAGTAAAAGTGTGCGAGAAGATCCAACCACCTCGACTAGGCACCGTTCGCAACAATTGGGAATTAGTGAGACCACTTTACGCCGAATTTTACACATTGATTTACACCTCCATCCATACAAAATCCAACTTACACAAGAATTGAAGCCAGGGATGCTCTTTTCTGATGAGGCTCATTTTCACCTCAATGGGTACGTAAATAAGCAAAATTGCAGATTCCGGGGGCCTAAAAATCCAATCCAATATCATGAACAACCTCTCCAACCTGAAAAAGTGACTGTTTGGTGCGGATTATGAGCTGTTGGCATCGTTGGACCATTCTTCTTTGAAGATGCCGAAGAAAAGGCCATTACCGTCAACGGGGAACGTTATCGCGACATGCTAATAGATTTTTTGTGGCCACAATTGGATCGTATTGGTGCCCACAATCTTTGGTTTCACCAAGGGAGCAATGCCTCACACATCTCGCCAAACAATCGCCTTATTGCACACGAAATTTCCAGACCGCATAATTTCACGAAATTCAGATGCCAGTTGGCCCCCGAGATCGTGCGATTTAACACCTCTTGACTATTTTCTTTGGGGATTTTTCAAAGGAAAAGTGTATGCGAATGGTCCACGGACAATTCAAGCGCAATATTCGGACTGACATTGCGGCCATAGACCCGATTATTCAGGGAAAAGTCATTGAAAATTTTGATGTTCGGATGTTGGCCGGTAAACGAAGCCGCGGTGGTCACATGACTGATGTTATTTTTCTTACATAAATGGCATAAACCAACCTTCGTTTTTCAATAAAAAAATTCGATTTCGCCTCGTAGAAAGCGTGCTGATATTTCAAATAAAAAAAAGTAATACACGACGCACCCTGTATGTATCAGCAATGACCTATATAGGGTGTCCGCAAAGTTGGGGTTTTCCTTTTCAGAAACAACTACCCTTAAAATAACAAAGGTAATGTGTAGTGAAACGAGGGCGACCAAGTAAAAAAAAAATAAAGGAAAAAGAACTCACTCTCCAGTTGACGAGAAGGGCTAAGTACGTCTCTGCCCGAAATCATACCGCTCCAACAGGAAATGAAATCAGCTGATGCGCTACCGAGCAGACGCAGGCAAACAAGGAAGGCAAAATGTTGCGTAAGAAGTCTAGATATTGCATCCCGTCCAATCGATTTGGGAGAATAAATGGTCCAATGAGCATACCGTTCACCATGCCAGCCCAAACATTCATCGAAAATGTTTGTTGAAAATGTGCCCGACGGACAGTGTGCGGATTTTCTACTGACCAAACATGAGTGTTGCGAAAGTTATTCACCCCATTACGCGTGAACGTAGATTCGTCTGTCACCAATATGCACTTCAAAAAGTCCGGATTATTGTCATGTTGATGCAACAACCACTCACAAAACCGCACTCTTGCTGGAAAATCGTCAGGTTGAAGGGCTTGTACACGTGGGACGTGAAACGGATACAGCCCCTCTTCACGCAGCGTTTGCCACACTTTAGTTTTTGACACTTGCACTTCTCTAGCCGCGTCTCTAGTGCTAATTGAGGGATTCTCGTCTACGTGATTACCTCTACACGCGTGACCGTAACCGTCGGTTGAAGGTTGCATACTGACCTGACACACTGACCCCGACCCAGTTCTGTCATCGGGTTGAGCTAGTGTACTAGTACGACTGGGGGATGTCGCGGCTACAGGGCGGTATTCAGATATTTTTGATGTTGAAGAGCCCTTTATCTCGGTTCCCTTAAGACATTGGTGTATATGGTACTAAGAAAAATTGCTTATGTTTTCAAGATCTACACATCGTGTAAAGGAAAACCCCAACTTTGCGGACACCCTGTATATATATATATATATTTTGAGACGTGGTCATTGTCGTCTAGACCAGTTAGGTGAAAAATTAAAGCTTCCGCCTTTTGTTGGGTACTTCGACAAAATTTAAGCAAAGAGGACTCTTTATACTTTTTTTTAATTCTCTCTAGCTTTCAATGGACTTTGCCATCATCATCAGGAGCTGCAATTACAATGATAACAGTAGCAACAAAAGTGTAAAATGAATTTAAATTGACTCAACTTACAGTAGTATGCGAGGATGTTGCTAATTGTTGTTTACGTATAGGATGAGGGAAACGTCCAGTAACATGGTGAGAGCTGGATAGATTGTAAAATGGTCAAAATTATATAAAATATGACAAGAAGAAGTTAAAAACAGATTAAAAATTATTTAAAAAACATTAGAGCATTACATCGTGAAGCCACTTGATGATTGCACAAATTAGTGGTCATGGAATAATGAGTGAGATGAAACCCTTTGACAGAAGGCCGAAGGATGTCAATGTCTGTGTTGAAAGATGGAACGAATTGTGGGCGTGTGCCAAACGTTGCCAAATCACTTCAGATGATGTGATTTTCAGAATTATATGTAAGAATTTGTTAAACCGACCAGAGGCAGTTGAATAAACTATATTTTAATTAATGGGAATTTAAATTAACAATTATTAATAAATCGTGAGAAGAGAATTATTATATTTTGAGTGGAATGAAATTTACTGGTGGAATCGGCCAAAACACAGATTCTAATTATGGTTGTGAAGAGTCGAAATTTGGGGAGATATGTAAGTTCTCCAATTTTTCGCAGTTTAGCAAATATGAGTAAATGACACTCAGTTGTTTAACATCTGTCTTTTTGTTGATACAGTTGTTATTCATGAAGATGTGGGACATTTCCAGGAATAAACGTTTGGAAAGGTGTTTTTCTTTATCAAGAACTTTGATACTTGTGTAATTCATAGAATGCCTTGTTGTGTTAACATGAGATGCTAGAGCGCATCTTTCAGGATGAAGCCTAGCATCACTTTTGTGTGATGTGATCCTTCCTTTAAGAGATCTGGAGGTCTGACCTATGTATATTTGGTTGCAGTTGTTGCAATTGATGGAGTAGACTGTGTTGGTTAAGCCAAGCAGCGGGACTTTGTCTTTCATTTTTGAAAAAATGCAGTTTATAGTGAGGACGGATTTGAAAGCAATTCGAAAGTTCAAAGGACTGCACAATCTGATCAGCTTAGGGGTCAGTTCCTTGATATAGGGCAGGACAGCAAAACCAGGTCTGGAGTCCGGGTTGGTGCTTGTACTGTTAGGATTGATGTTATTATTGGGAATTACATCAGTTCCGTTATTAGGGGTTGTGCGACTATTACCTGCATCACCAGAGTTCGGCAAAATATTGGAAGGTGAACTAAATAAGATCTTGTTAATCAGACATTTCGGATAACCATTGTTGATGAACAGTTTTGATAGTTTACGTAAATTTGAGGTGTGGAAGGTATTATCTGAGATGCTGATTACCCTTGTTTTCATCTGTTCATCTAAATTTAAAATCAATTTGGTAAAAATTTATCTATCTATCTGTCTATCTCAGTGCAAGTATCTAATATCGTGATTTTCAGTCTGTTCGTGTAATCCCAAATGGATGTATATTTATGTATGTGGAGTACCGAGACAATTCACTAATACACATTTTTTCTATGTACATATCTTAATCAGCGTAGTGCAACCGCTTTTGGTCTCTCGTAGCATAGCTCGTACTAACAAAGGCAAAGCTGGCAAAAACTCGCCGGTGCTCTGTGGTGCAGGATGAATGCAGCTTCCGCGAGGGAACAGGTAATATCTATAATTGAACACGGCTGAAATGCGCCCACCCGATCCCGTCATCCCACTCAGGCAGCGGGGAATCGACCCGAAATTAGTCTGTGATTCCGGAAATGGGAGTTTTCTGAGCTACGGGGCCACTGATGCGGCCTCGCGTAGTCTACTGGCCGCCGATTACGCTGACCAGCAAAATGGGGAGGTAATGAGCGGGAAATCCATTCCCAAAATTATGAGAGAATTCGGTATAATGTATGTCCTAACAGTTTTAGCACAAGTATTTATCGGATTTTTTTTAATGAAGAAATATATTTAAACACTAACTAGTTATCATAAATTACATCTCAATACTTAACTAAACTATACTATCGAATTATGTGGAGTGGCCCATTCTGATCTACCAGACGACACTTTCTTGGAATGTCCCTCACGAGGGCCTGGGCGGAATTGAGATCAATTTTTCTCAGTTTTTTGTAAATTCGCCATCTTAATTGTTTTTAATCCTGGGCTTCCCAGCCTCCATGATAATCCTTCCTAGACAGTAAATTCCAAAACTCCTCTATTGGGCGAGCCTGCGGCAAGTTTGGAGGATTATCGTTTTTGGGAACAAAAGGTTTGTTGTGTTGTCGAAGGTAGTTTTGGGTAACCCTTTGGTAATGGCATGATGCTAGGTCAAAACATGTCATTGTCATTAGCATGATGTTCGTGGACAAACAGAGGCAATTTGGAAAGGCAGTTATCAATAAAGCTCTGACTATTCAAAGCTTCACGCCTGACTCTTCCCACAAAATGTTGGGATACACCCCTGTTAGAAAATGCGCACCAGACAAGGATTTTATCTGAACATTTCGCTTTGTGTTTGAATCTAACATTGTCAGGGCATTCCTCTACGTTGTCCGTATAAAATCCGTCGTTTCCCTTCATTTCAGAATTACTCAAGGTGAAATACTTTTCGGCAACTAAAATAATGATTTTTCCGTTGGCGAAGTGTACCCGCGTCAATTGACGACAGCATCTTGGTATACGAAGGATTTACGCTCGAGATTATTTGTGGCACTTGAGTCTTTTTCGATGTACAGGGTGTAAACGTTATGGTAGTTATTGAAATGAGTAATAGGGGGGGGTCAAAACAAGTCAAAACGTTCATATGACCCATGGTCCAAAAGTCAATAGATTTTTGTCTAAATGACTTTATAGTTTACAACTTTAAGCGCTTTATATCGACCACAATCACCACAATCTTACTAATTTTTATAATCTAATCTAAAACGTTTTTAAATTGGGTAATTAACAAATAAATGGCATTAAGTATTTCTAAGTTAAGCCAAAATTTGTAGTCAGTAAGTAAGTAAGTTTCATTAAACTGAATATTTAAAACACACATGACAACAGCGCGTCGTTCATTCATCACTCTTGTCGAACCGGCAATCGATCGCAAACGGTAACAGTGGTTAGTTATTATTCGCGTACGTCGTCGTGTTTATTGACAATGTTCTCGAATCAAGAGTTCGCCGACATGTTGTTAGTTTACGGTGAAGCTCGTCAGAATTCAAATCTTGCAGCTCAAATGTATCGCGACAGATTTCGCCAACGGGTACACCCAGACAGAAGGGCATTTGTGCAAGTGTACCAAAGACTTCGAGATACAGGAAGTGTTCAGCCCACTAATATTCGCACTCGTGAAAGACAGGTTACTGTAGAGCAGGAGGAACAAATTTTAAGTATCGTGGAAATCACTGCAGATAGCAGCACTCGGGAATTAGGCCGCCACGTAGGACTATCGCATACCAAAGGCCATAGAATCTTACGGGAAAATTTGCTTTATCCCTACCATGTACAACGAGTGCAGGCCTTGTTACCAGAAGACTATACTCGCAGACTAACATTCTGTCAGTGGTTTCTGCACAAAAACATTGAATAGCCGGATTTTTTTAAAAACATTCTAGCGACGGACGAATGTACTTTTACGCGAGACGGGATATTAAATTTCCATCACATCTAGGCCCAAGAAAATCGTCATACCATTCGTGAAGGTCATTTCTAACAGCGTTTTAAAATAAATATTTGGGCGGGTATTCTTGACGATCAGGTAATTGGCCGAGTTACCTCCAAAGTTGTCAGGAGAAGGATACCTTAGCTTTCTAGCCAATAACCTACCAGAACTTTTGGAACAGACCTTAGACAACATGCCATTATAACGGAGACAGAATTTGCGGTTTCTTCATGACGGGGCACTACCACACATTATTCAGTACCTATTTGAATGAACATTATCCAAATCGCTGGATCGGTCGAAATGCTCCTGATCCTAGAAAATGGCCAGCAAGACCTCCTGACCTCAATCCGATAGATTTCTGGTATTGGGGAGAACTTAAAGGGATGGTTTATGGGACTGGTCCAATAACAACTGAAGCACAACTTCGCGAAAAAATTTATGCGGCTGAAATAATAAATGGACAACTTCGAGGACCTAGAACCTAGAGTAAGAAGAAACTGGGTCCATCATAATGAAGCTTGTGTGGAAAGTGGAGGACGACATTTTGAAAACCTTCTTTAAAAAGAGAAACAATTTATGTATCAAAATTGTGTTCCCTATTTATAAGTGGATTTTTTAATACGTTCAATAAACTTTCACACACCGTGTGAAGCGCTGAGACAGTTAGTGATAAGTCCGTTTTTTTAGTTGTTTGCATTTTATGAGTACATTATCAAATAACGAAATAATACCTAAGAGTCAAAAATAACAAAGTCCATCTTTATTTACACTGCGTTCCGTCGTAATTTGCGTCTGGCACTGTGGCGTTGTCAGAGTTTATTTTACTTTAAAGTCTCTTTTCTCTAAAAAAATGTGGTTTTGACCTCCATGTTATATGAAACTTTTTGGTTCTTTTAACCCCCTCTATCGCCCATTTAAAAAATGAGTATCATAACGTTTACACCCTGTATATTCATTCCACCTCAATTCCAACGATGTCTTACTCTTAGAAGATCTGTATTGACGAGCCAGTCTCCTTGTTGACATTCCAACCTGAGTTTTTGATCTGCTCACCAATCTCTCTGACCTCTGTGTAGTAAAAGCACATGGGTTTTGACTTTTTGGGAGATTCAGACATTTTATTACCTGCTCGCACTCCTCTATGGTTCATTAAATGGTTCTGCCTGAACTGTTTACATTCTGGAATGTTCGACAGATTTCAACTTTGGGTACCTACTCGCCCGACCAACTTGTAGATACGTTTTCTTATTTCTAATTTATGCATCTTAAAGCGAAAACTTCAAAATAAATAAAGATGTTAACTGACAGTAAAGTAAATAAACAAACTTTTGTTTCCAAGACAACTTGATATTATTTTGTGTTTGTCAAAATTAAAGTCAATGAATTTTGAGCCAAAACTTTTAGGACATACCTACGTTAGGAAAAACAAAATACATGGAATAGGCAGATAAAGAACCTAATAAAGGACCGCACTTAATAATAACTACAACACAAAGGCAAAATCTATAAGTTTGAAAGGGTGCATACGACTATTAGGGTATTTCAAAACCAGGTAACAAAGAGGAAATACAAAAAAGAATGATGTCTGGAAAGCGTGCCATATGTGCGCTGAGTTTTGTGCCAAAACTTGTAGGCCATACGTTATTATAGACTGAAGGACTGAAGTTGGCCACAATGTATAGAAATATGTTCGCGGTGCCCCAGTATATAGGTTTCTGTCTACGCGGCTGCTTCAGTATAAAAAAAATATATTGTGTTGGCACATGCTTAGTAATATAGGTAGTCATTGTTCCTCCGACCACATTCGGCCAATCATGGACAGCTGTTTCATGCTATTTGGTAACTCCTCAGCATGGTGTAGTCATGGTCTGGGTAGACAATGAATGGAAGCTGAGTAACTCTACTCTATCCAGAGTATAAGGCTTAACGAAATAAGACAGTACAAACGGCCATCTATTACCAGAATCAATCACTGCGAAAGTGAAAACAGCATGTATAGGCCACATTGGTAACTCAGCTGACAATGCGAATTGGGACTCAGACAGCTTGCAGTTTTCACAGTTGCAGTGGTCGATTCTAGTATTAGATGGCATTTTGTGAGGTCTTAATTTGATGTATCATTTAGTTCTTGAGATAATCCATATAACATTTACATGGGTTGTTAAAAACGTGATATTTTCTCGTACTTTTTCAAGAGACAAAGAAAGCAATACCGATGTTTAAAAAGTTATGAAACTTAAGGTACATGGAAACTTAACCACCCAAGAGAATCTATCTTCATATTAAGTATACTAAATGCCATAGAAAATGCAACCGACTGGGAGTGCTGTAATTTTAAGCATATTTTTTTTTTTATATGCCGGAACACCGCGGCTGCTATGATGATCCCAAAGAAATTTTGTTGATACGATTTTTGAACTGCCTAAGGTTAGTAGAACTGGGAAAAGCTTCCTCCCGTAGATTGTTCCACAATCTAGACACCCTCGGGACAAAGGAGCGGTCGTATCGGCCAGTTCTGGATGTACGAAGTTTGACACGATTAGGATGGGACGCCGAAGTCAGGCGGGTCTGTCTGGCAAGCACATCGCGCTTCGGCATCATGGAAGAGAGCTCTGAGGAGCAAAGCCCGTTGGTGTAGCGATAGAAAAGAGCTAGATCGCCGACGACCCGCCGGAGCGAAAGAGTCCCGAGACTGTCTGTTAGAGAAGAGTCATCGATCAGTCGGACCGCCCTCCTCTGGACAGCATCGAGCATGGACAATGTAGTCGGGGCGGCAGCACCCCAAACGTGTGAGCAATACTCGAGGCTAGGCCTTATCTGGGCCTTGTACAGAGTGAGAATGTCATGCGGAGAAAAGTACTTCTTAGCCCTAAACAAATAGCCTAGCTTTTTCCCAGCAGCTGCAGCTATTGAAGAGATGTGTTCGTGCCAGATCAGGTCCTCGGTGATCTGGACTCCGACCAGCCGAAATGAATGGCTCTTTGGTAGAACTCGACCGTCCATCGAAACTGTATGAGCGCTAGGACGCTTTTTGTTCGTCAAAGTACAGTACTGTGTTTTGGAAGCATTGAACTGTACAAGATTGTTGCGTCCCCAAGCAGTGATAGCCTCCAGGTCTCTTGTCAGAGAAGAAGTCGTCGCTAGTCTTCTTTTTTCCAGCTCAGCGGCAGAGATCGGCTTGTCACTCTGAATTCCTGCATGTAGAGTGCTGTCATCAGCGAAGCTGTGGATTGGGTTGATCGTGCAGGAAAGGAGGTCGTTGATATGTAAGAGAAACAGTGTTGGAGCCAAGACCGATCCCTGGGGAACACCCGCGTTGACGTTGTGGGATGAAGAGGAGAATCCGTCAATTACGACGAATATCTTGCGGCCAGAGATAAAGTCAGCCACCCATCTGCAAAGCTTTTCTGGGAGGCCATAGGATGAAAGTTTGCTTAAGAGGGCAGCGTGCCACAGCTGATCGAACGCTTTCGTGATGTCAAGAGCAACGACATGAGCCTCACCATGAGACTGGATGAGTTTACTCCACAGTTGCGTGACGTAAGCTAGGAGGTCCCCTGTGGATCGTTGGTGCCGGAAACCGTACTGCCTGTCGCTAATCAAGCTGTGACGTTTGAGGTAGTCCAGAAGCTCGCGATTTATGCACCTCTCCATCACTTTACTTATGACAGAAAGCAGAGCTATAGGCCTGTAGTTGTAAGGGTCGGTTTTAGATCCTTTTTTTGGGATGGGCTGTACATGAGCAAATTTCCAGTTTTCTGGGAAGGTGCCGGATTCATAAGATATCTGGAAGAGACGCGAAAGAACTGGAGCAAGCTCCGCTGCACATCTCTTCAACACAATGGCAGGAATCAAGTCCGGACCAGAAGCTTTGTTGATGCTGAGCGACAAGAGCACTCGTCTTACGGTCTTATGCCTGAATGTTACCTCCCGCATAGTGTGGGGAACCCTTTGAATTGACGGCACTTGGGCGTTGGTGGGGACGTCCATGGTGGAGTTGGCAGCAAAGATCTTGGCTAGCACTTCCGCCTTGGCCTTCGAGTCGAATACAATAGTTCCATCCTGACACGTAAGTGGTGGAAGGTTACTGTGTGAGAAGTTCTTTTCAATCTGCTTGGCCAGCGTCCAGAAAGACCGACTGCCATTGCGCTGCGACATTAGCCTGTGCCTAACTTTTATATCATGCTGGTTTTTGGCATTGCGAACCGCTTCGTTATATTTGTTTCTGGACTCGACGTCGGCTTGTCTGTTCTCTACAGTGGGGTTTTGTAAGTAGGTTCTGTGGGCCTTGATCTTCTGCTGGCGAGCAGTGTCACACGATTTGTTGAACCAGCCGTTGGACCCTGGTTTAGGAACTTTATTACTTCTATTAGAATTTTATTAATGTTAATAATGTGTTAAAGCTCCTCTGTTCGCTACACATCCGTTAAGTCGTCGCGACATTGATCGGATTAGGCGATTGATGTCTTCTTGGTGTATTGTATCCCAGGTCATCTGAATTTGCTTTCGTAAAGCCTCCAATGTTTGTGGAAGGTACGGTGAATCTTACAACTTTCGTCCATTCATGTCCCATACATGTTCGATGGGGTAAGGGTTTGGAGATCATGGAGGCCACTGAAGCAGACTTACTGCTGAACAAATGGATCTTGCAATGTTTGTAAGAAGGGGTAGCAGATGTGGTTGTAGGACTTCGTGGATATAGTGCTGGGTATTCATGCTACACTAATCGTTTTTCACCACGTCTCCTCCTTACTTTTGCACGGCCATCATGTGTGCCCAAACGGACTCATCGCTGAACGCAACTGAGTTCCACTCCATATTCCATTCAAGTCTCTCCCTAGTCCATACCAATAGTTTCCGACGATGCTGTGCGGTCAGAGGTAGTACAAGATGAGGACGGTATGGAAACAGTCCAAAAGACCTTATTCGGTGATAAACTGCCCTCATTCTTATTGCCCTTCCAAAAGCATCAAACCACTGGTTCGCAACTGTTCTTGTTGTGAAAAATTGATCTCTAAGTGCTAGTTGCCTCAAATAATGATTGTGTAGTCTGCCTTTGACGTCCAGTACCTCTAACATTTCGATTTCGGTGGTCTTGGAACCACGCTCGACAACATCTCATTACAGTAGGTTCGTGTTCGATTCACCCGATTAGCGATTTCTCTAAAAGAAAATCCGGCTTCAAGTAACCCGATTATCCGACTCCTCTCAAACGCGTAAAGTTGAGTAAAATTAGCACATCTGTAAGCTATAGGCATGATAATTCAATGAAACAGCAATGAAACAAATTGAACCAACATAACAATCACTGAATATTAAGTAAACATGTTCATATTGTGCGGATCCTGATATGCTGAAAAAAGTCTTTACAAAAAAGTACGGCTTGGAATGCCTTCAACATTTTATCGGCGTATACTTCCATGATAGCAAATGTTTACAAGTTTTTATCAAAATTCAATAAATAATTCTGGGTGTTGCATATCATGTCACTTAGTATATTTGTCTCGAAAATTTATAATTGTGAGGTTTTCCTCGTATGGATGTTTTCCCATAGTATTTCACTGCATAAACTGAATTTGAGAAAAAATGGTTAATATAAAAATATCTGGTAGCTCCTTCGATACTATATTAAACAAAGTCTCTAGGAAAGGAATCAGCCCGATATGAGACCATTTTATTGTTCCAAAGCCGCTGCGCTGGGCAGCGCACCATCCAATGCCATATTCTCAAAAAACTAGTAACAATTAGAAATGTGCAGAAATCGTTGAGCAGCTACGGGTGTTGTTTTTTTTTGGAAGTTAAGCACCACAAAGGCTATACATATATAGATAATATCGTACCCATCTCGTATGCGCATATCGCGTCCCCGCGCCGTCTGCTACCTGCTTTTGTGAGTCTCCATAGCCAAAGATGTAATATTTACTACCCGTAGCACACAGCAAGTGCGACCCATAGGTACTGCTTAAAATATGTATAAGGGCGAATGGGTGGGGAAAGCTATGTGGTGTGATATATGCCTAATAAGTGCATGGAATTGCTGGGGTTGGAAGCGTATTAGTATACTAACATCAAAAAAATGCGATACACTCACTCTCACCCCCCTACAACCCGCCACCTCCAAATTTTTTACCTCTAACATATTTTTCAAATATGATCAGAATCATCTGAAACGTCAAACAATCAGGTTTGGGCAACATTTTTTTCGTGTTTGCCATTTTTCTCGTACGCCACTGAACCGATTTTCAGCAGCTACACAGCTTTTACGTCCTTGATCCTTGATATAGTAGTAGCCTCATGTGAAAATTTCATCAAAATGCGACTAGTACTTCCCAAGTCATAGCGGGGTCAAGGATCAAACAAACAGACACACCGATGGAAATGAGTGTCATGGTTTTTCGTGAGTTACATCTCATAAAACATATCTAATTTCCAAAAATTTTCGTGATTACAATAATTTCTTGCCAGTGGGCGTGGGAAGTAAAGCAACAATAGTTCCACAGAGCGCCACTTAAAGCTGAGGAAAAGAACTAAGCTCTTTTAGCTCATTTGTAAAAGTTACGCTACCTTTTTTGAAACAAATGTTCACACTCACCCTCTTTAAACCGATTAAGTTAGATAAAACAATGTAACACTTGAAACTTATTCTGTGATTTTCATGCCGAACAGGAATCCCGATTGCTTCTTCTAGTTGATTTAATGAGGTCAGGTTTGATTATGATGGCAGTATATTTTAGACATATTGTCAGCAAAATCCCAGTCGACATATTATTTTTCTCCCAATATGCAGTTGTTTACAATCTTTTAACGTAAAACTAAGTCCCTCGATGCATAATTTCTAGGTATCGATCCCCAAACTCTACATTGTGCTCCTGTAATAAAATCCTGAAAAACCCAGGAACGAAAACAGAATATTTCCCTACCGAGTAACGTAAATTTACATTTTGCTGTGGCGCATAGAAAAAGTCGTCCTGGATTGAAATAAAACGATTTTCTTAGCAGAAGCGACGCGGCGGCGATCCGACGATGCGATGGATCAATAATATAATCAAAGTGGTATTTGCAAGTTTAAATCAATGTTTATTCAGCTCCATGCGGATTGATTGACTGCTCTCGAACTTCATTATCATGTTTAAATATTGGAGGGATTCTCTTGAGCAGTGGCGCGGCTATAGAGGTGCGGCTCAGCTGAGAAAACATCGATCACGTAATTGTCTGTTATTGTTGCATTCGCGTACCAGTGTGAGACTGAGATGTGCTTCAAAGAAGGGGTAACGTAATACTGATATGAGTATGTGCCTCCTGATGTCCAGGATTTCATGTACCATGGAATACATGCAACTATACTCATGGATGTCAAAACATAGACTGAATTTCTGTATTATTGGAAAAATAATAGTGGTAATAATAATAATAAGAGTCTTTTATTTCGGTAAAATAACACATTCTTGGAAAAATCAATTAGACTGGTGGCGAAGTCTAGCCGTAAGCTACTCTACTTAACCACTAACGAGTTCACACTCGAAGAACTGAAAAGAAATTAATATTATTTTTCTCTGAGAGCTGGTACATACAAAAAACGATTAATAGGCTGGATTCAAGACAGTGGATAAATTTTACACAAAAGGTAAGCAAGCAATGGAATATAATGGTTGATTTTTTTGCTAGTATCTTTTTGGCCACACTGTTTTTGACAGATGACGCGTGAATCGTGTCTTGTGTCATTGTCAAACTTGTTCAGTTTGGTCTATAATTCAACCACGAATCGGCTTACGAACGAACAACGCTTGCAAATTATTGAATTTTACTATCAACATTCATGCTCGGTTAAGAGAGTGCATCGAGCACTGCTTCCAATTTATGGGCAATTTGGTCGGCCTACTGAGGGAGCTATTCGGAAGCTTGTGACTAAATTTCGAACCCAGTTTACATTATTGGACATTAAACCACCAACACGCAGACGTAGAGTGAGGACTGGAGAAAATATTGCGGCTGTATCCGCCAGTGTTAGTGATGACCGTGAAATGTCGATTCGCCGCCGTTCGCAGCAATTGGGCCTCTGTTACCCCACTACGTGGAAAATTTTGCGACAGGATTTGGATGTAAAACCTTACAAGATACAGCTGGTGCAAGAATTGAAGCCACACGACCTCTCACAACGTTTCCAATTTGGTGAATGGGCGCTGGCAAAGTTGGAGGAAGATCCACATTTTTATCGAAAAATTGTGTTCAGCGACGAAGCTCATTTCTGGTTGAATGGGTACGGTAACAAGCAAAATTGCCGCATCTGGAGTGAAGACCATCCAGAAGCATTGCAAGAGCTACCAATGCATTCCGAAAAAATCACTGTTTGGTGTGGATTATGGGCCGGTGGCATCATCGGGCCGTACTTCTTCAAAGACGACAATGGCCGGAACGTAACTGTGAATGGCGACCGCTACCGTGCGATGATATCAAACTTTTTTTTGCCCAAAATGGAAGAGCTGGACTTGGCTGACATGTGGTTTCAACAAGACGGTGCCACATGCCACACCGCACTGGAAACAATGGCCCTATTGAGAGGCGAGTTCGGTGAACAGTTTATCTCACGTTTGGCGCCCGTCAATTGGCCGCCTAGATCGTGTGATTTAACGCCGTTGGACTATTTCTTGTGGGACCATGTTAAGGCTTATGTCTACAGGGATAAACCAGCAAAGATTGACGCACTGGAAGCCAATATTGAAGCATTTATTCGTGAGATACCGTCCGATATGTTGGAGCGAGTGTGCCAAAATTGGACCTTGCGCATGGGCCATCTAAAGCGGAGCCGCGGCCAACATTTACATGAAATAATCTTTAAACATTAAATTATATCGACCGTTCTATCGACTCAAATAAAGATTTAACCGTTTTTTCAAATTTTTTGTGTTTTTTTTTTAAATCAAATCCTATACCTCTTAAAAAAATCACCCGTTACATTTAAATATGTAAATAGCCTGGTTGAGGTAGATTCTTAATGTATCTGAAAAAAAAAAATAGAATATAAGAAGTGGAAAATGGATGGTGAAGCCGTGTCATAATGTTCAGTGTCCATCGAATAACTGTTTCTTCAGTTAATATTAAAATTTATTGACATTTAATGCTCTAAAGCCTTTGTGAGTAAATTGTATGCGCTGATAGCATTTATAGATAAACGATTTACAGAATAAGGCAGTTCGACGTATAGGCATAGTGAATATAGTTCACAATATGAGCTGAAGACCGGGTTGAGAATATAGCGCATAGAGAATCACAAGAGTAGATGTTATTCATAAGTTTATGAATGTGCTTAAATGAAAGTCTTCTACTTTCCATATTTAACAAATGACACTCGTTGACTCTATGCGAAATGTGATTATTTTTCCTTATCCCATACACTAACCTGCAGCAGCTATTCTGAACCTTTTGGATACGCAATATGTCACAGTGTACTCAAGAAGGGCCATATATAAAATCATAATTGCTAAAATGATTCAAATGGAGCAAGTAGGTTGATTATTCCTAAACAACGTAGTCAACAATGTATAACAAATAAATTACACGGATCGAGTCAGTCAAATACGCCCAAATAATTAATTCATAGATATTTTTCTCGGCTCTATCGAGAGACCGCTGACACTGGCAAGTTGCTATGGCTCACCTTGCCCTGCGCCGCAATCAACAAGTCCCGGCAGAAATGGCCAGGCACTTTTGAGACCAAATATACAAGGAAATTCATTATATGATGTGTCAAATATGCCTAATAGGCGTGTAAAATTACCGAGTTAGAAGCATATGAATGTAGTAACGTCAGAAAGTTGAAATATACCCACCCCTCCTCCTACAAGTCCCAACTTGCAATTCTTGAGTAATACAAAAAAACTTCCAGAAACAAGCAGGAGCCACTGAAACGCAAAAATACAAAGTTTGCGCGGTTTTCATATTTTCTTTTTTTATTTTTTGGCCGCAGTTCCGCCGCCACTGTACTGATTGTTGAAATTCACAAAGGTTTTTGGTCGTTGGCATAGTAGTAACTATGTGTCCAAAATTTATCATAATCCGAGCAGACAGACAGAAAGACGAACAGACCGACAGACATGGGCGCCCATTGGAGGGCATATGTCCCCCTCTGGATTCTGCTTCAAAGTGAATTAGTCTTAATAAGATACCCAATATAGAAGATATTATTTATTTCTGCTACCATTTTGTAGTTGTCTCACCAACCGCGATTACAATACTTCCGAGTCAGGAGGAAATAAATTGAGGCATTTATCAATTTCAATCCATATAGCGTGGACTGGTAGGTATCACCCTCAGTAGAAATTACTAAAAACTGCTGACCTCTGCAATGGATAGTTAGCGGATAATATTCTGAATTATGAATATCCACTACCCTACGAAGTTTGAGGAAAATAAAGAACCCGGAAGAAATGCGACAGATCTTCGGAGAACGCCATTGGCCATGCCAAACTATACAGGGTGTTCCTTAATGATATGCGAATATTTAAGGGTGTGAATCTACATGAAAACTTAATGTTAGTTTGCTTTATGGTCCAAAAAGGTTTCCCTACAAAAACTCGGGGTGTTGAAGTATTAGGAAAAAATGGAAATTAATTAATATTTTCAGAACAGCTTCAGATATTTCACTGATATTTAGTAAGTGAAAGTTAATTTTTTGAAGATATCACTGACAAAAGGTCACACGCCTTGGAAAATCAATGGGAAGTAATGCCTGTACTCTTAAAATATGGTAAGGATATAACAAAAAATCCACTACAATTCTCCAAACAATTTGATGGCAAATATTTAAGTGTCTAGCGATCTTCCTCGTACTCGTTTCAGGATGCTCTTCGACTTCGTGCAGCACTGCTTCCTCAATTTCAGGTGTTCTCACACTTAGAGGTCTACCGTCAGATGCTTTGTTTCGGACAGAAACAGTTTCAACAAGACGACGATGAATATTAGACAAGGTTCAACCATCTGGCAAAGCACGACCGGGATAAATCCGTCTGGCTTGCTCACCATTACCGTCGGCAATGCCATATATGTAATGCATTTCCGCCATTTCTCCATTTGAAAAATTCACCATTATTAACAAGATTATAAAAAATAAATAATGAAACAGATGTCACAGCGAACAGATTTGAATAACGGATACTTGTCAGATGTCAAAACCCAGTGACATATTCCAGGGCAACTAGATATTTATTGCTAAATTGCATTCTTCAATTATTACATTAATTTTCTCGGACAATAGAACGGTTTTTATTTTTTACTCAAAAATGACACATCAAAGGAAAAAAAATCAAGAGAAATCATTTGTTATAAATTGAACGGGGAATTTAAAAATAAAAAAATATAATAATAATATAATAAAATAAATTTTGTTTGGCAAAAAACCATTGGCGAATCATTTTTTTCTTATAAAATATCGAAGTCAATACCCGTACGCACGCCAATGTTAAAGCTAAAAATTATTTTTGCATTGAAAAATATGCATCTTGATTAACTTTAACTATTGAATATCAGTGAAATATCTGAAGCGGTTCTGAAAATATTAATTAATTTCCATTTTCTTCCTAAAACTTCAACACCCCACGGTTTCGTAAGCAAACATTTTTCGACCATAGTTTATAGAGCAAACTAACATTCATTTTTTATGCCGATTCATACCCTTAAATATTCCCATATCATTAGGTATTCCACTTTCTTTGTTTCACTTACACAAATGTTCAAAATTTTGAATTGTATCAGTGACCTGAACGAAAGAAGATTGAGGAACAAACCACACCTGCCTGGGGTGCAGCTAATCCCTTTACATTGCCCATATACTCCATCGGTAAAAACGGCATGAGCTGCCGAACTTGTGGTTTTTCGGATATAATTAATAATACCTTAGTAATCAATCGCCAAAACACATAAGGGACTATATCAATGTTCTGTTTTAAAAAGGGAAAATGTAACTATGAAACGCAAAATAGACTTTAATGTGAGACCCATTAACAAAATACTCTGTAAAATTGCGAATACTTTACGAATGGCTTCCATGTGATGTGCACGATACTTGTTTTATAGGTTTTTAGTTAGTATAACTGGCGTAATGAATTCAAAATCTTAAGTATGGAAAAATAATTTCAAGGGCCCAAAACTGAAAAAAAAAATTGGATTCATCACTGGAAGCGTATGCCCTTAAATAGCAACTTTGAAGGCCACCGAGGAAAAGATACTTTTTAAAGTATCATCGGCCGGACTCAGGATCTTATCACAGTCCAAAAAAATAATCAAAACCAGAACATCAACCAGCTACAATGTTTACAAATCCGACACTTTTGTTAGATTCAGCCTTTTTTGCTTATTTACGGTGGATCTACTATGTCACCATACAAAGTTACCAAGCAATGCACTAAAGAGTACAAGTATATATGCATACTGAAATCCATTTTGGTTTTGCTACAGAAGAAGTATTTTTCATAATATAATACGAGAGGAACCAGCAAAAATATCAATACAAACCTCACTTTCCTCAGGAAATATCCAACTAACGGACATACAAGATTCTGCTCAGAGGAGCGTTGGTTGGTCAAAGTTCGCTCCTACGATATTGGAAGTTTATAGCAGTCGCGGTCCCTTTGTATTCAGGTTTTGTCTCTGCTGCTGCTGCATTATATAAGATGCACACGGCGGAGTAGAGACCGTTCACATAAAACTTATAATTTGCAGACCCAAATACGATCCTGCTCGTTAATTTTGAATCACTGCATTTATGCTAATAACACCGTGTATATCGTTAGCGGCATTTACATTTAGAATTTATTTATTTAGAATTTATCGTAATGCAAACCCATCGATATCTGGGTACTAAATATTTATGGATCTTGCTATAATAAAATCTGTGAACGAAATGAGCTCCAACATTCCAGTTTTATTCATATTTTTAAATTGATGCATGGCCAAAGCTTCATAGCACTATTTGTATTAATTATCCCAATCATTTGCAACGCGCATATACCTTCCGGAATTCAGTCAAAATTACAAATTTTATCGAACAGCAGAGAATAAAAATAAATCGAGTATTTATACAGCCTGTTCAGGACAAAATTAGTAATACTCGTAATTTAAGGTCATTCAATCATGGATGAATGAATATACATACCCTACAAATAGAAAAAGATTCGTAAGTTAGTTATCAAACAATGTTTTTTGCACAAAATCGTTTTAATAATGTACACGGCAGATCAGGGATTCTTGCTTTCTTAAGCAAGTAATATGTGCACTTTGTTAATGATTGAATATTATGCTTATATTGATCGATTTTTGTCATGTTTCCAGAACCGTGATATGAAAATCACCCATGTAGTTCTTTTCACGTATTCAAACTTATTTGCTCACTAAAGATCTTTTGTGCCGTGATCGACGATAGTCAAGCTTTCCAGGGCTCAGCTTCAACAAGTATAATTTTTTAGATTGCTCTAGATAATTATGAACAGAGATCCCTTGTCTAATGTAAGGAGACTGAAGAGATGCTGTTTCTATGGTTGGGCAAAAGTCATGAAACCCATACTTTATGGATTGTCCCAGTACCGAGTCCATCTAGCAGGTCTAGAATACGGTGGAAGCATGGTAGGGTTTTTCATGATGTCGATAAGGTCTAAGACCGCCTGAAAGAAGCATGCATCACTGAGACTAACCACATCTGAATAAATGTACCACATGTGTTCTGCAAATCCTAGACATATAAGCAGTATTTCGGACCATGTCTTAACTTTGTACATCCAGGTGCCTGAAACTACTTCTTAGTGCTAAACAAATATCCTGGACACTAGCGAAGAAAATACTTGCCTCTGCAGGTTCCCTACTGTCCCAATTTGTAAGATGCTGGTATACCCTCAGTCACAAGAAATTATGTATTGGCCTATACTGATTCTGACAACTTTAGTTCAATACCTTAGTCCATTCTGAAGATTTTTTTATTAATTACTATCAATTTCGAAATTGTAACTTCAACACCCTGCATCACGAGAAGATAGCATTTTAGCATCCACCTTTATATGAACTAATCATGTTTGTTTCTTGATTTACTTTTTGTTCTATAAATGTTGCTACCTTTTATGAATCGCTCTGTATATGCAATTGCTTCTGTCATCCACATTACTGTCTTATGACCACTATTATGCACCATACAATTTTCTTCCGACGATACTCAGATTTCCTGTTTATTTATTGCCTCAATTGAAAAGTTTAGTAGTAGACATAATCTCTGTTTGAACCCTTTAAGGACAAACATCTAGTATACGCAAATAAAACAAAAAGGAGTGCTTCAAAATGACATAAACAAATATTTAAAAGTTAGTGAAATACCTGTGAATAGTTCTAAAAACTTCGGTATAAAAATGGATGATGACTTAAAATATGTTGAACACGTAAATCATCTAACTTCCTAGTGCCACGTACGCTATTCTCAGAGTTTTATTAGCAAATATATTAAGTACATAAATCAGCGAGAAAGCAATTGTGTGAATCTTTGTTTGTTTCAAAAATATAGTATTTCTTTGCTCCAAAGTCTGCCTTATTCAAAAACACAGTCATATTTATTCTCTAGGCGCTGAAGAAAGAAACTAAACCCAAACAAATACACGCATATTGCTCGTGAGTGAGTGTTTAGGCGCAGGAGACATTACAGGACCGCATCAAGATATTATGGGTAGTCATCAAAAATTTCATACAAGATAATTATTATCTTTTACAGTAAATTTCAGTTAGAGATTCACAAATGAGTTAACTACACTTTTTAGTTATTAGTAAGTAAGCTGCGCGCACTCATTCAGAAGAGGAACTTGAATCTTCTGAATCGTTTAAATGAATTATTAGAGGTTCAATTTGGGTATCGATGACATTGTCCAAATCCCACATTTTGACCTCAACCTTCTCCCGAACGTGGCGGATACAGTTTTTCGATTCCTCTGCCGTAACTCTATTGACTGCGATGTGAAAGAGATTTTTAACATCAGAAAATTTATAAGTATTATTATTCGACGCCACGTATTGCTTTATGTTGGCCCAAATCAGCTCAATAGGGTTCAGCTCACAATGGTAGGATGGCAGTCTCAAGACAGTTTTATTTTGTTTTTTGGCCATTTCGTCGATCATTTTAAAATCGTATTTGTATTTATGTCTATTGACTATACTTATCAATTCACCCTTGACCATTGTTTCATCAAAATCGATCTGTTTTGAGGCCAGCCATTGTTGTATGTTTGCTTTTTTAGTTGCCATTGTGGGAATTTTTTCTATTTTTCTAGAATGGTACGGGGCATTATCCAGTACAATAACAGCGTTATTCTCCAGCTTTAGTATCATTTTGGAGAACCAATTTTCAAAGGAATTGCCGTCCATCTCCTCATGATAGTCCCCTGTCTTTTTTGATTCAAAGGCCCACAGTGCTTCGGGAACAAAGCCGTCTTCACTACCTACGTGACAAATGATCAGCCGTTTGCCTTTTCCTGAAAATAAATTATTCCTTACACTATGGATTGATTAAATTTGAAGGAATGAGGCAATTGAGTTCATTTAGCTGAATTTAAGAGTCACCGAATGCTGATCCAAAACTGAAAAACGTAGAAAATTGAAGTTTGCAACTTCTCAAAACCCATTCAAAGCAAATTGACTGCACCCAAAAATGATAATAAATTTCAAAATAACGCTTAAAAGAGGGTCGAAGTTTTTTTCCTAATGACTACACTGCGAATGCACCATTTTTGGAGAATATCACACATTATCTGCTATCACAGCATATTATTTGCCCGAATTTATCAAAATTAAATTGCCGGATAGATGAAGGAGCTTACCTGCAGGATTTTTCAATCCAGCCGAAAGACCGTCTAGAAAAGCCTGCCTTGATGATGTTACTGATTTGTCGACCTAAACTTTCGCTTGAGTATGTCCAGCATTCACCCACGTTTCATCCAAATAGTAAATTTTTCTTTTTTCATCGCGAAGCTTCCGAATCTTCCTAAGATATTCCCTTCTCCACACAACAATTTCTTCTTTCTCTATTAACATACTGTTTCTTCCCCGTTTCAAGAATCGAAAATTAAGTTCCTTCAAAAGTTTTCGGAATGTGGTTCTTTTAAATGATGAAAGATCCTCATCAGCATTAACTAATCTTAATATCTTATCTACTGTAGGTATCTCATTTCGGAAGAAAAAATTATGCACTTTCCTCCTGATGGCAGTTCTGTCAAAGTCATCTACTCCGTCCGTTATCCTTTTTCTTGCAGGATACGGTTTTGGCTCAGAAAGTGAGTGAGTGCTCCTATATTCCTTAATGATCCTATAAACACTGGACCGACATACTCCAGAAATATGTGCTACCTTACATATAACTTCGTCCACGACCAAATCGGGTTTTTCTTGAATTTGGTTTTTGTATATATTTAATATTATTTGTTTTTCATTTGCACTTAAATGTAGCTTCTTAGCCCTTTTTTTGGGTGGGGTTGCGCTGATGTCAACCACTTCGTCGGCTGTATCTGTGTCAGACATCGTATCTTAGGCAATATATAAACAAAACGTTCCACTCGCGAAAAACGAGTATACGCTACTGAATGCGTAATGCGTATGCAATGCAATCTTGTGCGTGAATTAACTGTTAGATGCCTGTCGTGTCATCTACAATCACGTTTACAAGTCCAAACCTGTGCAGATTCGTAGAGCGCCGACGACTGCTAGTGACCTTGAATTTGTCTGTAGATCGATGTTACTCCAGTCAATTTAGGTTCAAAGTGGATGTTTTCTAAACCAATTTGTTGTTCCTACATCAAAAATATATCGATGATGTTTTGTACTGGGAGCTCATGAAAGATCAAGGTAACTTATTTTGACAGTCATCCTTTTTCTAGTCTCAATATGACACGAAAAAGGGTCTGTGGATTCACTAGAAATACACTGCCGAGGATGTTTAGACCTAAAGTGACTGGAGTATGTCCGTGGATGCTTTCGAGGGATCTGTTCACGTGCTGATCACTGTTTACGTTTAATGTCTTTCTTCAGCGCCCAGAGTATAGTAACCAAATTCATATGTACAGTATATTCAGATAAGAGATAGACCGGATGTAAACAAAAGGTTCGGGTGATTTTCACGCTAACGCCGCCGTCTCGACGTAAAACAGGAGCCCTCATTGGTCAATTCGCAATTAAATGCCTATGCCGAGCGGCAGAGCAGTCGTATCAAGGCAGAGTCACATTCAGGTTCAGACGTGTTACGTATGTCGTGTGCATCATTGCAATTTGATATTTCTTTGGACGTTTTCGTTTGTTATCTTATCAAGTTGTTGAGTTTGTCGTTGTGCCCAGTAGTACAGATACTGCCGATGATGTTGTAAACTCCTGTAGTCCACCTAGGAAACGCTCTAAAAAAAGACACCTGAGTGCAGAAATGAAAGAGGTCATTTTGAATATATATAAGATCGAGCGCGAGGAGAACGAGGCATCAACCATCAAAGAAATTGTTGTGAAGGTTTCTCACAAAGTTGGGGTGTGTCGCGCATCAGTGTTTAATGTGTTAAGACAATACAAAAAAAATCACACCTTTTCTGAGCCAATGACCAGTAAACATCGCAAAAGTATTGTTAAATCATTGGATGAAGCTGATAAGCATGCGATTAGAAGGAAAGTGCACGAATTCTTCTTTAGGAATGAAATACCTACTATAGATAAAGTACTGCAGGAGGTAAATGGAGATACAACGTTGCCAAATTTCAAACGATCAACTTTCCATGCGTTACTGAAGCATCTAAATTTCAAATGGAAAAAACGGGGTCGTAATAGTTTACTACTGGATAGAGAAGAAATTTTGCTATGGAGGAGGGATTATTTAACAAAAATTGGGAAATATAGAAATCAAAACAGGAAGATTTATTACCTTGATGAAACATGGGTAAACGCAGGACACACTACAAGTAAAGTATGGGTTGATGATTCTGTAACTTCATCCAGGAGGGCCTTTCTAGATGGACTGACCACCGGATTAAAAAATCCAGCAGGTAAATACGAGTAATAGACAACAATCGGATGTTTTTCAAACCTTGGGAACAAGGTTCTAAACATTAATTCCAGGGGGCAGATAAAAATATTACAAGTAACAAAACTTTTATAACTTTCGATAAAATGCGTGGATGTTTTATTGTCATTTTCATTTGTTAGAACTTTTTTAAGCCATGTTTTTATGTGTTTTCGATATTTCAATATTTTTTTAATATAATCTTAAAATATGTCGAATATTATAAACTTAAAAAAACTACTAGGTTTTATATTGTGTACCGTTCCTAATATTTCTAATCATTTTAATTCATACTTTAAGCTTTATAAAGTTATAATTTGTTAATATTAATATTTGCGCGTATTTCAGGACCCTGATCATTCATTTAAGGTTTATAACTTTAAATTAAATTGTGAAGCGCTGAGTAATCATACGACGTTCAATATTCTTTCTTTCAATATGACTAAATAATCCCAATTATAGCAATCTGATACTCATGTCTCAATGTTTTTTCGCTGAATGTGATGAAAACATTTGAAAAAGGTTCGCTTATTGAAATAAATCTACACCAGTTAGTACTTCGATTTCCAGGTAAAGGGAAAAGGCTCATTTGCCATATTGGCAGTGAGGATGGATTTGTTGTTGACGGTCTGTGGTGCGTTGAGTCTAAGAAAACTGGAGATTACCACGAGGAAATGAATGGCGAATCGTTTGAACAGTGGTTTTCAAAAATTTTACCGAACTTAGAGGAAAACGCAGTAATTGTGTTGGATAATGCGCCATATCATTCTCGAAGAATGGAGAAGGTCCCAACAACGGCTTCAGGGAAAGTTGATGTTCAAAATTGGCTCCGCTCGAAAAATATCAACTTTGAAGAAGCAATGCTGATAGTACAATTATTAAGAATTGTCAAGGATCACAAGGCGGAATATCAAAAATACGCCATTGACGAAATGGCAGCAAGTCAAAATAAAACTGTGCTCCGTTTACCTCCATACCATTGCGAGCTCAATCCCATTGAGCTCATATGGGCAGAGGTTAAAAATTATATAGCTAAGCACAATACAACTTTTAAATTTTGTGACCTCAAAGGACTTTTCAAAGAAGCACTAGAATTAATAACAGCGCAAAAATGGGAAAACTGTATTAAGCACGTGAAAGACAAAGTTGAAAAGAGAATGTGGGAACTGGACAATATTTTAGAGGAACAAGTCGAGCCATTCATTATTGACGTTGGTGCTTCAGGCAGTAGCGATGATGAAAGCTCATCAAGCTCATCTTTCCAATAAAAGATGTTCATCAAATTCGGTAAGTTATAAGTAATTATAAAGCTACAGTATTTTTTAATTAATTATTGACATTTTTGAACCCATTTTGGCAAAACCTATTCAAGAATCTACTTTCTGACAATGTTCAACCATGCACATTTTTTTACGTTTTGAACGTTTTAATTTGGTTACATATTTACCTAGAAATCAAAAAATATACTAATCTATATTCTAAAAGCAATTTTAAGAGATATACGATTATTTTTAATTTAGGCTAATTTAAACGCCATTTTGAGATTATATTCGACTGTATTTCACCAAACATCAGGCGGCATCCGAAGCTGGAAATCGAAGCGAAAATTTTGAAACCCTTATGTATATTTACATCATTATATATTTCTTACCCCACCCCCACATGATCCTATATCCATCACCAATCGTATACACATCGAATTGTGCTAATTTACTACAAAGTTACGCAAAGCAGCATCTACTATCTAAAATATGTACTGCGTGACTCTTAATACGTCCCTGCCGAATGTTACAGCGTTCGATGATCACGTGGTCTTGTTTATGTCCGGTCTATCTCTTATCTGAATATACTGTAGAGGAAACATGCATGGCATTAATATTAGACATAGACATAAAGAGACAAGAAATTTAAGAAAAAAGGTGAAAGAAAATCTACTTGATCAGCAGCGAAATCTGTTGTAATCAATAAGTGTTAACTGACCTTATGTTTTCTTTAACATTTACTATTTTCGTTATTGTATATAGGTATTTTCAACAAATTATCAGATTTTATCATCTCCACTAGTGTCTAGATACCAAGAACGCGGAAAAGTATGAACTACATTTCGGAGTAAGAGCATTATGATTGTACCCAAGGCACGGAACGCCTTGACTCGTTTCTATAATAGAATTTGGGAAGGGCAAAAGAGGGCGGTAGGACGGTTCACCACCGTAACAAGCCTAATCAGATTAGCCGGTTTTTATTTTCCTTGTAGAATTCGGCTCGGCGGGCATTTAAATTAACGAAATTTATACCAATTAAGTTAACAAGGCATTCGTTATCGTGCCATCTTTCTCTGTTTCTCCAGCATCTCCCTCAGTCGCCGCTCGGCCTTATTTACAATCGACTTTTTTCGATGATAATAAATCCGACTGTTTTATTACTTAACACCTTGCGGGATCGCCTAAAGTCAGAGGCGGTCGTGAAAAAAATGACATTCTAATCTGTGTTACTCACTTCTCAACATTTTAAAATACAATAAAGGTATGGTAAATGTTTTAAAGTTGTTTTTAACGTCACCTTTACATGAAAATTGAGATTTTTTTTATCTTGTCACAACGGAAATCGATTTTTGGAAACTATTCGAAAGTTTGACCCCTCAAAAAAATTATCTGGCTTCAGCTGAGAATTATCGAAAAGTTTTGACTCATACAAGGAAAGCTCAAAAACAGGAACTATCAGTTTACTTGTAACCACACCGATTCTGGAATCCCGTGGAATTACTATTGTTTTGAATACCGTTAGTATGTTATAACTTTACGTCAAACCGTCAAGATCAGGTAAGGTTTTTCTCCTCACACTTGATGGATGCCTAACATCTATGATAGGAGTAGATTTGCACTTTAGGTTTAAGATATACTAGAATTTATTACACAATATGTACTGTAGTCCCTGCTCATAGATGACGCAGTAGCCATCTAAATGCTTGTGGGACAGTGGAACACTAACTTTTTCAAACTAAATACAGTAAATAAAGAAACAGCTAACCTCGATTCTCACTGATGATGCTACGATATTTGATTTTATCTTCGATAATTTTTGGACGAGGGTTGGCTGTTTTTAGGTAGAATACGTTAAATACGGTCAATAAATATCGCTTTTCATGATAAATACTAAAGGATTACAGTGTATTTTGAACGCGTGACGCAGTAGCTTATTATGTTATAGTTTTGGCGCCAATTTTTTAACCGTGAGCATTGTAGAAGAAAACATTCAGAACATAGAGAATAGCCTATTATTTTGTGCATGACATTTTCACTAACTGATACCTCGATGTCGCTCTGAGACTTTCTCCATTTGTTAGTAAGGTGAGCCAAGGAATTTATTTTGTATATACGAGCAAATATGCCACTCGTAGTTGTTTTACGGCTGACGCTGCCTCTGGCTTCTCGCTACTGGGATCTATCCACGTAATCGCCTTCCTGGAAGTCTTGAATCATCTTTCTCTTTACGTGAGCCTTCCACATCTGTAGTCTGGCATACGCTGTATATATGATCTTACCAGATCAGTTGTTTGGTCCTTAAGGTGATGATACTCCATTCTACTTCTGCCATTTTCCTAACATCCTCATTTCGCTTATGCTGTAACCTTGAGACCTGATAACTCCAGAAGTCCATCTCTAGCGCATGCAGTCTACCCCCATTCCGCTGGCTTACCAATATTTCGGCCCCGTATGTACAAATATTTACCAGGATAGTCTTATAAATAATCTTTTTTGGTCTCCTCGTGGCGTTACCGTGCCATAAGTCGGGACTCAATTGTTTAATAACCCGCTTCCTCTTTAATGTTTGATTCTTATCTCTTAGTTACTTTTTCCGTTATCCGAAATTGTATTTAAATTTCTTGCACTTTTTCATCGTGTTCAGATCACTTCCTGTCTTGGCTACAACTAAGTATTCTATTTTCTGCATATTTATCTCCATTTCCCACTTACCAAATTCATCGTTTAACTCTTTCAGCCTGTACAGTGCATCTTCCTCAATACCTGCGAGCAGTACGTGGTCATCTATGAACAGTAGCGTGTACAAAGTTTCACTACCAAAGCTGTGGCATTTTCGCTTCCTCGAAATACATTTTGAAAAGTGTCGCGGCAAGAAAGCATCCTTGTGTGAGTCCTTTGGTTACGGGAAAATCTTGGAATAACTGTTGCTTTCCTTGTACAATGCCAGAACAGCCCAAATACAAAATGACAGTAACATAGCGTCTCCTAACACCTGACTGTTCTTATGTGACCCACAACTTACAAATATGCTAGTTTTTTCGTTTGGAGCAATTGTTTTAGGAAAAACTTTCCGTCAATGCACGACCTACCTGCTCTAAACTCATTTTGTTCCTCGGATTTCTCGAATTCTTCCTCTACTCTTCCTTTATGACCTTCCCATAAAGCCTCGTAAAGGAACAGATAACACTGGGTCCTCTATAATTCTTGCATTCTCTCCCATTACCCTATTTCAATATAGATATTCTGCACTCTTCAGGTACATTCTCTCTTTCCAAGCATTTAGTGAAAAGGACTGTCATTTAGTACGAAGGGGCCTGCTTTTACCAATTCTATGGGTACACCTCTTGGGCCAGAGGCCTACCTATTTTTCATTCTACTGAGAGGTCCTTATTTCCCTTTTGCCAGTATTTCAAAAAAGACTTATTTGTTATTTCGTTGTCTATAAAAGCAGGGAGTGTTTCAGTTAACAGCGAACGATAACAGTCTTTCCACATTTCAAGACTCATTTAACTCATCCCAGCAGTGTACTTGTTGTCTGTCCGTAGAGTTCTTAATGTTCTCTAAGCCTTAGGCAATACCACATCGAACTATATATAAGAAAGATGCCTAGGAATTTTCGAAATTTGTATATGTGTCTAATTTGAAAATAAGTAATGAGTATTATGATATTGGTGTGTAGGAAGTATAGATACCATATAAAAATCCCACTTAAATGTTTCTAATCACGCTCTCAGACTTTAATAATAAATGGCTAGGCTGACATATGGGGCAGAACAATTTATACACTTCGTATTTAAAACTTAGAATGGTAGAGAGTTGTTTCCGATACGCGTCTCCTTTTGCTATCTGGACTTGGTTGGGGTTGCCGCCTTTTAAGATGTGGCAAGGTGCACCGTTGCCAGATGGACGGTAACTACATAAAGTGCAGGGAAAGAATATCTATGGACTAATTGTATGAGCCTGGTTGACTGACTTGATCAATTTCCCTATTACATCTACATGTTCGAAACTGTTTTCTTCAACTTGTGCTAAGCCTTATCCTTTATAAACTGATGGCCGAGTTGCGAAGGAAGTGCTGATTCAACCTACTTGATGCCCTTTTTTGTGTGTATACGTTCAGAATTACTACGCTTTCGAAAATCAAAAAACATATTTGTAAAAATGAGTTTTGTATAATGTCTTTAACTAGAAAAGGTATATTTTGCGTACATTTCTTATTATTTAAATTGTTAGTTATTATTTATGTCCATGTTTTTAACTTTTTGTAGAGCCCATCCAAAGAATTTTAATTTTTCCGAAACGTCGACAATATTGTAACAGAAACCTAACAGAAATCTAATCAAATACAAGAAATACAAAAAATTACGGGTCATAAGAAGACTAGTATTAGTAACTCGTGTTTGTAAAAATACTGTAAGGAAAGTTTGTATTATGAGTAAGCCCTACTTAAGAAATGCCCCTCCGCCAATGGAAAGACATAAACATTACAAAAGCACTGGGCGTGCATTTGGAACATTATTATCCACTATGTTGGATGTACGCTGACTGAAAAGGCACAAAACATATCACAGAAAGTGTTTCGTTTTGTTAGTTCCCATGTTGACACCGAAATTCGACGTATTTAAGACCAACAAATATCTAGATAGAAGTTTTTATTTTATCAGCAGCCCATAAACCAGACATATGTAAATCCACGCTTTATCGATTTTATTTAGTTCTGTTACAGGAGAGGACCTCCGAAAATGTATACGAGGGGATTACGAAAATTCGAATAACCAAACACGTAGTTGATTTTTAAGATTAATCGAGTTTGTATATTCAGAATAAACATTAGTGGTATTATTTTGATGTCCTTAAAATTATTTCGCTATTAGACTTTTATGGTAATCTTTTAACAGACTTGTTTCATACACGGTATTGCCGCGGGAGGCAAAAATGAAGAAGTGATTTGAAAAATCGACGATTTTGGAAAAACAGCTTCATTTCGAAGATATGAGGCGATTAAAATTATCGCAAAGTAATATATGTAACACTTGATCGTGAAATTTTTAATCAACAACCCTACCTACCTGACTTTTTAGAATACACCAGGATTATTGTTGTTGAGCGACGTTTAGCAACCTCATTATATGATTGAAGATAAGTTTTTCCCAAAAGTATACGGAGTCAGGTGCCATTGTCGCTCAATATCAGCAAAGCTTCTGGTCCACAATTAATTTCTGCGGTTGTATTGCAGTTCTGCCGTGTCTCTTCCAGGTATCTTACGAATCGGGCACCTTTCCAGAAAACTGAAAATTTGCTCATGTCCAACCCGTCACAAAAAAGATCTAAGACCGACCCTTACAACGACAGACCTATAGCTCTGCTTTCTGTTATAAGTCAGTTGATGGAGAGGTGCAAAAATTGGGAGCGTCTACCTCGAAGGTCACGGATTGATTAGCAACAGGTAGTATGGTTTCCGGCACCATCGGTTCACAGGGAACCGCCTGGAACTTCTAGCTTACCTCACGCAATTGTGGAGTAAACTCATCCAGTTTCATGGTGAGATTCATGTCGTTGCGCTTTGTCCCTAGAATATCTAGGTTGTGGTACAGTTCTACTAACTCTAGGCAGTCCAGAAATCGAATTAACAAAGTTTATTTCAGCTCCTCATAGTAGCCGCGGTGTTCTGGCATTCAGGGTTCTGCCTGTGCGGCTGTTTCGGTGTACAAAATTTATAAAGATCGACTTAGGGCCTTCTTGATCTTAGAACTTAATCCACAAATCATTCCAATTGGGGCCACACAATTAAACTAGTTTCCATATCTTCAGTGATAATTTCTGGGTGGTTCTCGTCGACAAGAAGCATGTACCTATCTGAAAAAGTTCGGCATTACTACAGGGTGGTCGATATGTAACTGACTGGTTTGTATCTTGAATATTTGTGAAATGAAATAAAATGAGTCCATTTTTTCATCTTAATCTTTCATTGAAACTTAGAAATTATGTATGAAAAATATTATCAGACAAATTTCCACCTCTAGAAGCCGCGCAAGCCTGAGCCCTTTTGATTACATTTCTCATCACTTTATTTTAGGTTTCGGGAGGAATATTTTCAAAATAGTGCATAATGACGTGCGAAGAATACCCAGTTCTTGCTAACGATGTCTGGTAGACGTCTCAGGGCGCTCCACTACAGTCGCTTGATATTTTCCGGAGTTCGAACAGTTCGAACACGGCCCGACCTTGGCAAGTCTTTAACTTCACCTGTTTGTTCAAATTTCTGCACCAACTGACGAATAGTGCTGATTCTGGCCATATTATTAGGACCGAAATCTTGTAGTAGCTTCCGAATCGTTGCAACAATAGACTCATTATTTAAGTAAAATGTTTTAACAATACGGACGCGTTGTGGGATCCTGTAGCTCTCTATGATGTCTTGGACACATGTGCTTTAAACAACTACTACGACACCACCTACTGAAATGCGTGTTTAAAAAACGGAGCGCAATAATTTAAATCACTCAGTTATATATTGGGCACCCTGTATATTATGTATGAGCTTAAGATTAAAAGTCTGCATCCGGCATTACCCTAGTCAATTTGACGTTTTTCGTAGATTAAGAAGTTTTAGGTGTTACGAGGGATGTCTTTTAAGTTTTGCATATGGAGATAAAACAACACGGTATGTAGTTTTAAATGACTTTATTGTCTTTCGAGGTATCCTCCACGAAGATTAATACACATTTGCATGCGCTCGAAGCACTTATTCCACTCGTTTGCTGGCAGATCCAAAACGGAATTTTGCTTCTTCTGGTGACTGGAACCTTTGACCACGCAGTCTGTTTTTAATTTTCGGGAAAGTAAAGAAGCCGTTATTACTTAGATCGGGACTATATGGATGATGGTCCAATAATTCCACGTTTTCTTCCGTTAAATATTGCCTTCTTTTTTGGGCTGTGTGTGAGCTTGCATTGTCTTGGTGGGGGATGATTCTTCTTTCGGGGTTGATTTTTCGAAGCTCAGTGATGACTTTCGGCAAACAAATGGTGGTATACGAATCCGCAGTAACAGTTCTTTGCTCATTAAGAGGAATTGTTGCAATAGACCCGCTTGTGACACAAATGTCGCGATCATCGTTTTCCAAATACTTCGAGAACGGATGACTTTTGTTGGCTTTTCTTCACCTTGGAACACCCAAACAGTCGACTGTCGTTTATTTTCTAGTTCATAACAGTAAATCGACGATTCATCGCCACTAACAATGCTGTACACATTTTTGGAATTGAAACGGTCAAGCGTTTTTTGACACCAATTAACCCTGGCTGCTTTCTGCTCTTCAGTCAACAGGTGGGGTATCCAACGAGAAACTAATTTTCTCACTCTTAATTCTTCATGTAAATTTTTTTGAATTGAGGTCTTTGAGATCTTCAAGGACGCCTTAATCTCACGATATGTCACATGTCTATCTTCAATGATGAGTTTGCGCACAGCATCGACGTTTTCCTGGGTGACTGCCGTTTTTGGTGCACCCACCCTGGGATAGTCGCTAAGACTCACCCGTCCACGTTTGAGTTCTCCATACCAACGGGAAATTGTCGATTGATGTGGCGCTTCATTGCCGAAAACAGACAGTAACTCAGCAAGGCATTCTTGTTGCAATAATTTTCTCTGAAAGTTGTAATAAAATATGGCGCGAATATTTTCTCGGTTGAGTTCCATTTTTCTAATGACTTGGTGACACTTAAAAATTCACTGTAGTGAGAACACTGTGCGTATTGTTGTGAAACTTTGAATTTAAGTTTACTAAAGAGTGAGGTTAAGATTCAGGTACTGACGTTCGATCCGCGCGGCCTAGTATGTTTCTATATGCAAAACCTAAACGACATCCCTCGTACTTTATCATTCTAATTCTTGACAAGAGATACAGGGGGATTCCCTGTTGACCCTTCGCATCCTACTGCAGGATAATGCAAACTCAGTCAATGTCTAGTGATAGCTATGCGATATTTATGCACTTTCGAGTCACCATCCATACACATATAAAAGTTTACAAAACTATAATCTAAAAGTATGACATTGTGAGGGCAATTTCAGAATATGAATATTTTACGTTTTCTCTTTATTAGTTAAAACTATTGAAATATCAGATAATCCAATTGTGCGACTTGAGAAAATTATTATGCAGCAATTCGTACTTTCTCTTACAAGTTGAAAGGGTTCAACACTATTGTTAGATATTAGCTCCATATCAGATAAAATCGGACATTCTACTGATTGCATAATAGCACACAGAAACTCCTTCGAAGTACCAGAATCAGCTAGATATTCTGCCATCAGCTGTCGACGCCCAGAATGAAACACATCAGTCCAAATCTTACGCCTCATACTGGAAATTAGGTTCATGCCTATGAGATTCTTGGGTTTTGACTAACTCTTGTAACAAATTCACTGGGACCAAAAACTCAGACTATCGCTTTAATTTCAGAGTTGATAAATCATTTTATTGCAGGCGCGGAAGAGTTCATGGAGAAGGGTATGATAAATTTCCTTCAAAATATGGCGACGGATAATTTCATGGGGCTGTGGCTATGATGAACGTTTTAAATTATGCCACAGTATTTTATAATCAAATTTGGTGTAATATATATTTAATATAAATTAAATTCGAGGGATAACTAATTGCAGCAGTAATAGAAGCCTCTCACTCGGTTGGAAAACGTGACGGAAGTATACCACAGACTTTCGCGTTAATCTGGAGGGCGCTAGTAGTGTTATGGTCATTTCCTCGGTTATAAGCAGACAGAGATAACAGGTACTGATCATATATTCACGTCAATAGACGTCAACCACACTAGCACCGCCTAGCGGTATCGATGCTAAGTATTGAACGGGAACGAAAAGGAAATAGATGAAGCGACACTACAATTAAGAAAAGCTGCCAGTTGCGATTGCTCGGTCTTGACACCGTTTAGCTGAATGCAAGCTGGATAGTTATTCTACCTGATTTCAGAAATTGTCTTACGCTAGACATTCGTTCAAAACAAAAAACCTTATTTATTCAAGCCTTTCCTCTAGGCTTGTAACATCGCACATCGCTTGGTAAATGGAGGTATTTTATCGGCTTTTTATTTTAAATGCTGTGTTCCTATATTTACACATTCATACGTGCGTGGGCAGATAATCTTCAAGCACTTCAAGCTTATTCGCCCATAACAGTTTCCCTCTGAGCCCAAATAATTGTGTGTTTCTCAACCAAATCGGACAGTGCAAAAACCATTTCTTTACAAACTTGCTTTTTTGTTGAAAAAGCTTCAATAAAGATGAGGCAGCAGCGGTGGCCGCAGTAGTAGACTCTTCGGTCTCCTGATCAGTCGCCGTGCGCTGTGCGGGTTCGAGTCCTGTCCCAGGAGAAAATTTTCTCTTGGCTATGGATGTTGTAATTGTCCGTAGGGGGTAGACGGTCTCTGACTGTCGAACGTGGAGGTACCACCCGGCGGATCTCGTAGGCGGGCCAGAATGTGTGCATGTTGCATGCACACGTGTTCCCTCGCCAGAGTCCGTGTGGCATCCCCCCCTTTCCCCTGTATCCCCCTATAGCCCCACGGTACCCAATGGGTGTTTAGGCCTTTAGGCCTTCGTGGTAGTTGGAGTATAATAAAAAAAATGCGTATTATAGTAAAACCATCGTAAATCACTTCATTCTTTTCTCTTCATATAACACCACGTAATGCACGTTCAGTGCGAAACATCGTCTGGGACTTACGTGGTTTTTCAATGCACTACGCGATTGTGGACATTTAAACGGGTAACTTCAAAGACAGTACCAGTATCCCTGTATTATTTTATTTTATACTCGTATTGCATGAGGATATCAATTTTAAATTTACTAACTAGAAAAACAAGTTACAGGCCTTATCTGCTTTGCACGAAATCACTTGTTTGAGGGTTTTCGAACCTGTATGTCTGACAATGTCCTTTAAGTATACGCTAAATGTTGAATAGCTGTTCGCCTGGCCAGTATAAGGATATCATCTAACTTGCAAAAATGCCATTTTTCTTGTTAAACAATCACATTTTGATGCTTGGTAGTTAAATAAGCAGGTGGACTCTTCTACAATCTATGACCGAATATTGGAGAAAGTTGAGTGAATGAGTCCACGATGGTGATTCATATTTTAGATGTAAAATGACTTTTCCAAGTTTATTTAAACATACCAAAACATGCAAAACTAAAACATGTTGCATGTTAATAAGTCAACATTTGAGTGTACTTTTCAATAATAAGCAATAAGAAATATGATTAACCTGATTTTTTTTTGCTTAAGATCACTAACCTTATTTCCTGCCAAAAAACAAGTTCATAACTGTTTTTTGGGCTTTTTCTATTACTAGTATCAATGAACCGAGAAGGTTATTCGAAATTCCAATCTTCCGGAATCAAATATCACGTTAATCCCAAAAAAGTACTTTGAAGTTCGAAAATTTGTCAGTGTCACAGTGTTCATTATTGTCTTCTGAAAAAATTCAAATTATGAGACTTGCGTGATTTTTGCTTATTACCTTATTTCCTGCTAAAAAAAGTCCATAACAGTATTGTATAATAAATGATCAAAGGTTACTTAAAAGAATAGTGCTGCAGAAAACCGTGTTAGTAATTACCATACGAGGGTGGTCCCAGAAGTACCCAGCCTGACCTGGAGATGGCGACAGTTTTTTGAAAAATATCATTGTATTAGAAAGTATGCAACCTATAAAGCATATGTGTCAAGTTTGAAGATGCCACGTTGCTTAGTATTTGTTTGTCAGACATCAATACTGAACGTTTTCAGTGAATTTGTGAAAATGGAGAAAATTGGTTATCGTTATGTGGTACAATACGTTTATTTCAAAGGCCTCAGCCCAACCAATATAAAAGCTAAACTGGATTCTACTCTGGGTGAGTCTGCTCCTTCGTTTACAACAGGAAAATATTGGGTAGCGGAGTTCAAACGAGGTAGTATAAGCTGCCCAGCTGAGCATCGCAGTGGTCGACCAAATGAGGTGACGACTCGAGAAAGGGTGAAGAAAATTCACAAAGCGGTACTGAATGATCGTCGACTGAAAGTGCGCGAGCTAGCAGATATAGTAGGCATTTAAAAAAGTGCGGTTCATCGCATATTATCTGAAAATTTGGACATGAGAAAGCTGTGTGCAAGATGGGTGCCGCGATTGCTCACAATCGATCAAAAACAGTGTCGTGAAGATGTTTCAATTGAGTGTTTAGCGAAGTTTCACAGCAACAAAGCAGAATTTTTGCATAGTTTCATAAGCATGGATCAAACATGGGCCCATCACTTCACACTCGAGACAAAAGAACAATCAAAACAATGTACTCAAAAGGGACAACCGGCTTCAAAGAAGGCGAAGACCGTTTCATCTGCAGGCAAGGTTATGGCGTCGGTTTTTTGGGATGCGCGTGGGATAATTTTCATTGACTATCTTGAAAAAGGTAAAACTATCAACGGCGAGTATTATGCGAACTTATTGCAACGACTGAGCCATGAAATCAAGCAAAAACGGCCGCATTTGGTTGTTTCATCAAGACAATGCACCAGCTCACAAATCCGTTATTGCAATGGCCAAAATTAACGAATTAAAGTCTGAGTTGCTACGTCATGCATCCTATTCACGAGATTAAGCCCCTCGGATTATTTTTTGTTTCCAAACTTGAAAAAATGGTTCAGTGGTGAAACATTTTCCAACGATGAAGAAGTGATGTCGGCAGTTAATGGCTATTTTGATGAGCAAGACAGTTCTTATTATAAAAAGGGTATCGAACTAATTGAACATCGCTGGGAAAAGTGTACAGAGCTCAGAGGAGATTATGTTGAAGAAGAAATACATTTTTTTACAGAATTCTTGTGTTTTCTTCGTTGGGTTGGGACCAACCTCATAGCAGCTGTTGTTGTCAATGTGAAACAAATAAATTCATATCGACAGGTAAACTATACGAAACTACGGAGCATTGTAAAATTAAAATACGGTTACGCTCATACACCTTTTGTCTTCATGACTCTTATGACCTATGCGAGAGCACTGAGAAAAACGCTGTGAGAAAAATGAACAGAGATGATCCTGACAAGATGCGATTTTGGCAAAATGACAGCAAAACAGTCGTTGACCATCCTCCTTCCTGATATACGATTTTTGTATGGTATGATTACCTTGCCATGGCTTCTAAACCTCATTTTCTCAAAGCACGTCATTCCATGCAACCGCACAGCTTCAAGGAAAGACAACACGTCTTTTCCCTAAATAAATGCTAGCATAAAATTTTATACGCGCAATAAAAATTTTATTCTCGGATACCTGAGGAAAAAGTAAGCGAATTTAAATATTGAACGAGCACCGGCAAAAATGAAAAGGCAACAAGGTACAGCTAGTAATTCTGAATAAATGGTCTCGGTACACGCATATTATCGTACAACATACAAGGTGTCCCGCAGTTATCGCGACATTGTGAACCAGGGTATTATTATTTATTGTAATTGTTCCTTTGAGATGTACAATGTAGTGTGCACCTTTATTTCTGTTGCGGCAGCACATGGATTGTAAAGACGTCTCTTTATGTTGTCGCTATATGATATTTCAATAAACTGGCTTCGTATATCGTGAGGAATAACGAGATAAGTTTGGGATTGCATTAGAATTAAGGAAACAGCTAGTGACATAATTAATTCTTGGAATCATTTATTTCTGACTTATACCAGGTGTTCCGAATACGACTATCACCACTGGAATCTCCGAAAACGTGGACAAAGTTGCGTATTTAGGTAGCTTACAAAATGCCGCTTAGAAAGTTGCCAAATTCAAAGTGCTTCTGAGTGAGACAGAAGGACACAATTTTCCCAAAATCATCTTAATTCTTTCCTAACTTTATTTGTAGTGGGACTACAAAAGAAATTGCACATGAACGTTGCTATGTGTTCCTCTACTAGATGGCATAATTGGAATTTCAATACGACGTTTCATCCCTTACCATCCAGCATTAACTTTATTTCTTCTCGAGGACTGCATATTGGATTTTTGCACAGGTGAATACAGTTTTTAATTCTAGTTCCAAAAATATATCATTTGTCGTACATTGACGTTATAAAAAAAAACAGATTTTTCTAGGTAGGCCTTGAAATTACCGTAGTATGGTCATTTCTTTATATACCAGACCTAAGGCAAAATTATCTTTATTTTCACCCAGCTTTATTTGAGATGGGATTTCAAAATAAATTGCATGCTGTCATTGCTACTTTGAGTCAAAAGAAGATACCTTGAATTGAAAATTTGACTACGCCATCTTGTTGGGGAAAAAAGGTGGCAATAATAACATGCAATTTATTTTGAAATCCCAATTCCGATAAAGTCAGGAAAAAAATAAAAGCGATTTGTTGATAAACATGGTGGTATACAGGTATATGAAGCAAATGACTGTCTAATAATTTCAAAGCCTACCTAAGAAAAAATAACCAAGGTCTGGCGATGTCAATGTATGACATTTGTAGAATCAAAATGAAAAACTCTATTCACCTATGCAAAAATCCAATGTGGCGTAAATAAGAAAAAATAAAATTGTTACTGGAGGACAAAGGCCGAAACCATATTGTAATTTTAATTATGCCATCTTGTAAAGGAGAAAAAGTATCACTGTTAATATGCAATTCATTTTGAAATCCCACTACAAATTAGGCCAGAATTAAATTAAAGCTGTTTTTGTTAGTTAGTAAATCCATCATAAAACATTAGTTGAAGTGAAGCTTTTCTGAATTATTCACAGTGGTCAAAATCATGTTTAAATCGGCACTTCAGAATTTGATTGTGGCAGAAAATGGGTATCTTTTTAAAATAGAAATATTCCAAACAAGTACTAGTTTTTATTCCGTATTCTATTAGAACGCGAACACACAAACCCAAGACAATTTCTGTGAGCACTAGAATCAAATACTTATAGTACCAATAAAAGAAAGGGATATTAGGAACTATAAAACTACAATGAAATGTTTATTTGTCGGTCATTGAACAACGCGTTCAACAATATTCTTTCAATATTCTGATGTACGCAGGGTGTCCAATATAGGAAATTAGGAGAAAACTGCATTCTTTGAGGAGTATTTACATGCCGTTGAGAAACTTGTAAAAATATCATGGCTTACTGAGGTGTTTAGGTTATATCAAAAAACTCATGAATCTTTTTTGTTGACACATTTTAGGTACTGTATGATGATGGTTTTAAGTTTTGTGGCCGACGTATCTTTTTTGAGAAATCATTAACAAAAAAAATAATCCCTGTATCTGATAGCACCTTTTGTATATATCAAATGTTACATTTGTTTTCTTACGGCTACTTAAAATAGTCGTAATAAAAAAATCAGAAGTAACGGATTTTTTCTTATAACCAAGTTTATTCTAAAAATGGCCAGGAGCCCCTGAAACACAAAAAAAGGTTTGAGTCACTACTCATTTTTTCAATATTTCCCTCTAGCTGCTGTCATTGGTCCGATTTTCAGTATAATGCATTCTCGTCCTTGACGTAGTAGTAACATGGGTGAAGTCTTCCCCAAAATCCGACCAGTTCTTTCTAAGTTATAGAGGGGCTAAGGGTTAGGAGTCTAGCGCACAGTCATACAGACCGACAGAAGTTACGCGGTTCATCACATCACAACAAAAAAACAATATCTCATTTTTAAAATACTTCGCGACAACGATGCTTCCTCACCAGTGGCATCGGAAGTAAAAGTAAAATCTCAATTTCCGTCTTCTGGAAAGGGTTGAGCCCCACCTCTCCGTTAATTACCCCCTCACCCCCGCCCCATCGTGTACACCAGTGAAAATTTATAAAAGTTTTCTTAGTTACCATAGAAGGATAGTCATGCAGTCTTATTGGTGCAGTGTATATTATAGTAGTGCGTGCTGTAATTTGTTATAACAATCTCTTGGAGTCAGGTTTGCCCTGTATTCGATGAGTGATATTACTGTGTTGCAAGACACATGTTCATTTTGGTCGTCTTTAATAAAACAAATTTCAATTGATGCCCAACCACTGACCACTGAACTACTGGTTGTCAACATCTCCACGAGAGCAGCACAATTTTGACGACTCAAAATATTTTTATAACTTTACAGTATACCTATTAAGAGGTAGTGATAGAAAAATCACCCAGACCCTTCTCTAATTTCCCTTTTATTGCTGTAAAACCGAGGCACAGCTCTTAGATACACTTCATTAAGTATTACCAACGTCATGCCTACCTGCAAGCTATGTCTAAAATGTTGTGTTAACATCCTGTATAAACAGTTACCGCCATTACCAGCCAGAGTAGTAATATTCGCAAGTCTTGTTCAAATGTTTCCGCAAATGTACTGCCAAATATCGTTTGTATACTGATTTCTCTTGGGAAATTATGCTTTTCAACGTAACAGGCCCGTGTACATATTCGCGGTGGAAACCATATAATAACAGCAGCATTTTCATGAAACGCCTTTGAGGTTGAATTTTTCCGCTGATTATAATGTTCCGCGTTTGAGAAAATATACCAGGCTAAGCTACGAGAAGCCAAAATTTAATTAATTCACGGTTATGTAACTGAAAATTGCCTTTATTGCATGTACGAGTAGCTTAGCCCAGGATAGGCGGGAGTGGAACAGTTGCGTGGCCTTTTGTATTTATTCTTGTTGTTCTAGTTCTAGCGACATATTTATGAAGTCAATATGACTTGTTTCTTTACATGGCCCATGATCTAATCTTGGCTATTGTTTTTCGTCCTAGATAGCTGTTTAGAAAATATAAAAGAATTTATCCAGCTTTGGCATTATCAGTGACCAGTTATACTCGTCTCTACCCCATGTCTTTTGCTGGTGTTAGTGACTGGTTATGACGGTTGACGAACTCTCTACTCATCACCCCATATCAATTATACCATACTTTGCCAAAACATTCGAGATCATCCTCAAGGATCCATTGAGTAGACATCTAGAGGCAAACAAAATACTGAGTACTTGTCAGTTTGGTTTCAGGAAAGGTACGTCAACGATAACCGCTATAAAAAGTTTCACCAAAATTGTTAACGAGAGTTTTGAGAACAAATTATACTTGAAGGCCGACTTCTTTGATTGTGTGAAGCATATAAGATACTACTGCCAAAGCTTCCTTCTCATTCCATGGCTCCGACCAGTGTCCAGCTTCTCTGATCTTACCGGTCTGTCAGACAGCAATTTGTGGAATATAAAAATTGCAGATCTTCTTTCACCACAATTTTGGATGGGGTTCCTCAAGGATCTGTACTTGGACCATTGTTATTCTTGCCATACATCAACGACATACAAAACTGTCGAAGTAATGGTACTAGTAGCAAACTATTCCTGTATGCCGATGACATATTTCAACTCACAGCATCTTAGAAGACCTAGACAACAAATCCTCAGCATGCACAGTGGACATTCAAAACTGATTTGTTATTAACGGGGTGACATTAAATGAAGACAAAAATTAGGCAATGAGTATTTATGTATGGAATTTTCACAGAAATGATAACGACACAAGAACAGTAAGCATGCTAGTACAAAACCTTTGACAAAAGCTATCTGTCTGATAAGGAATCTGAAAAATTCTGTGTCTCAGAAGACACTGCTCACCAGTTATCATACGTACTTCCACAGCAGAATGACTTACGCCTTTTTGACATGAGGTTATGCCTAGAGTTTTTAGCCTACAGAAAAGATGTGTTAGATACACGTCAAACTTGAGGTACAGGAATCCTTGCAGGAAGGAATTTATGAAATTGAATATCATGACATTGTCTTTTGTATACATCCATGCTTGCCTCATGCATGTTATAACTCATTCTGACAATTACGCAACTCACAGACACTCATAATCACAGCACCAGAAACAAAGAACATTTGTGTCCAAATCCTCATCGCCTTTCCAAAACTAGAAATGGTGCCACTTTCTGTTTTATGTTTGTCTCATTTACGTATTGTTTGTTATTTCTACATACTATTTTATATTTTATATTCTTTAGCTCACTTGACATTTCTGTGTAATAGCACCAATAAGTTATTATTATTATTATTACTATTATTATTATTATGAAGTTACTTGATGCACTTTAATGCATTCAAGATGGTATATTGACCAGAACATGGATAGCCTAAGATAGGTTGGTGGAGGACATAACGTCACACAAATACGTGGTATCAATAGCTGCTGGAAGGAACTTAGTTATTCGATTAGAGCTAGAAAGCACTTATTATCTAACCCCTTCACTACAGGTAAGATCGGGCCTAGAATACATTTAGATATCGATACTTCTGGCTTTTCGACCTACGGGATATATTGTCCGAAAAAGCACTGAACTTTGACAGTTTCTAAGTAGGCCACATATACAGATGGAGTAGCAATGTTTTTGTCATAATGAAGCCCTATCCCCTAGTTCCTCGTCATTTAGTCATTTTTTAAATCATGTACATATAGGGTGCTGCTCATAAAGGCAACGTGTTCTTTTACCCAAAACTTCAAATGGAAAGCCCTGTATATTTATACAGTTTTGGCCTGTTCTTTTTAAAAGCTTTATTTTGGTATAACATTACAGGCGAGCCCAGTTACTAAATTGTTGAGCTATTTGCAGATTCCGAGAAATTGCAGAATTATTCGTAAAAAGGGTGGATTTTTTAGTGGATGGGGATAATTTCAATAAAGGCTCGAACCCACTGCAAGAAACTGAGAAATTTTATCCCTTAAAAATTTAATGCCAAAATAAAGCTTGCGGAAACAATAACCCCAAAATTTGACGAACGAAGTGGATACCAAAACTGATCCTTCATAAGGACATTACATATCTAACCGATAATCTCTACTTAGAAGCTCACCTCCCAGTCATTTGACAAACATACTTTTACAATGGATTAATGAATCCACATCAAAAATAAGATAAATCTAAATCCCATCAATCACCACTCTCAAACAAGGTTTAAACAAAATTCAGTATCTGTTCGAAAATCTACAAAAACAATCGGTCAAAGGTCTCGTTTTAGATCCAAAATTTTTCAATCTTATTTCAGCATCAATAAAGATTATTGAAACATCAAAAAGTTTAAAAGAACAGATCAAGTCATGGATTATGCAGAAACCAAGGAACTCGATCCATAAACTTATAGACAGTAAAAATCATTATTAAACTTAAAGCACTTTATGTATATCATGAGTTATTTGCACTACAAAGGCGCTGCATCAGAGTCATCGCAAGTCTGAGCTATATGCAGGCATGTGGGGAGGCATTCATCAACCTAGGGATCTAACTCTTCCATCTATACATATATATATATATATATATATATATATAAGCTGTAGTGCCAAAGCCAACGACTAGTTGGGTACAAAATACAATAATTAATTGCACTGGACAACAGATTTTAGTTTTTTAATTGTATCTTGTGGGAAAAGTGCACTTCTTTGTTAATTTTGGGGCGCTGAATCCAAAAATGACAATGAAATAAAAAAATTAGTTGCGGTTTAGAAAAAAACTTTTTATTTTTAAGGATATATTAAAAAAAGTAACAAGATTCATATACTTATAAGAATCACTATATGCGCTGTCTTTTTGCTGTCTTTTATGGATCGTTTCTGGAGCATCTCTACCAAGAGTCCAACAGTAGTCTGCAAGCATGGAAGGATTCCACTTTCCCTGGTACCTTTTTTCCATTGTTGAAATATCCTGATGAAAACGTTCGACGTGCTCATCACTTACGGCTCCGCAATTGTCAGGAAAAAAGTCCAGGTGTGAGTGTAGCAAATGTATCTTAAGAGACATACTACAGCCCATCTTTTGATACGATGACAGCATATTTTTGACAAGGGTTTTATAGTTGTCAGCTTTTCTATTTCCAAAGAAATTAGTGACCACCAGACGGAAATCATTCCAAGCAGTTTTTTCAATACCTGTTAAAGTGTTTTCAAACTGTGTATCTTTCAAAATATTTCGAATCTGTGGCCCAACAAAAATACCTTCTTTAACCTTTGCCTCACTTAGTCTTGGAAATTTCTGACGCAGGTATTGAAAATCTGACCCATCTCTATCTAATGCAACAACTTTCAAATCGCCACAAATATGCCATTGGTTCTCATCGTATTTTATGCATGTCAATAGGTACTTCATATTGTCATATGATTCTTTCATGTCAACTCCATACCCTACAGGAAGAGATGGTAAAATATTTCCAATATGCAATAACACTGCCTTTAAACTCAATGTTGAACTGACTATAAACAATCTCCATTCTTCTGGGTTATAGTTTATATTTAAAGCCGCCAGTAAGCCGTTAATGTTACTTCAAAAAACCAAGTTATTCTCCATATTGAAAAATGGTTCGAAGTCTTTGTGGCGTTTACGAAAAACACATACCGAAACATCGTCTTCTAACAAGTTCCACTGCTGCAGTCTTGATCCAAGTAACTTGCGCCTTACATTTTGGAAGTTCTAAATCTCTTACAAGATCATTTAATTCTGACGGTTATTTTGTGCGGTTGGTGGCATGACGTGCTCGGTATAAAATCAGGATCTCTTGACGTTGATGGCATATCTTCTTCCCGACGAATCACTCGATCGCCATGATCTGATTCGTTTTCTGATTCGCAAGTGTAGGATTCTGGGGGTTTTGGAATAGGCACAGGTCTCGTCGCAGATGGGATGTTTGGGTAGTTAATAACCGATTTTTTTTTCTTGGACATACCTGTGGCTTGTCCAACACAAGGTACCATGCAAAAGTAACAATCATTAATATGATTTGTAGGCTCTCTCCAAACCATTGGGACAGCAAAGCGCATAGACCGTTTTTTGCCATTTAACCAGCTCCTCAGACCTGAAGCACATGTATTACAGCAGATGTGGGGTGCCCACTGTTTGTCTTGATCACCTAGTTTACAACCGAAATAAAGCTGATATGCCTTTGTTATTAGTGGAGTAATAGACCGTCTCTGAGACGCAAAAGTCACATCACCACACGTAACAAAACTGATCTGGATTGTTTACACACTTTCGAGACATCTTGCATGAACGCTGTCAGCCAACTGAGAAAAAAATGGATAATATAAAACAATATAATGTATAACGTAACACAATCATGCCGATTACATCATCTTTCCTTGCCGAATATAAAAATGTAGCACGTGCATTCTTGTGAATTACAGTATATTAACACTGTCACAGCAGGAACACATATAATTACCGTATCTCTAAAACTTGAACTAATATTGAAAAAATAAGTTTCATTACGGTTCTAGCACATTAAAAATAGTAATATTTTGTTGATTTTATTTAGGATATTTTTTGGCTGTTGATCAGTGTTGTTAATTGGGAAAATTGGCAAAACTCTTAGGCTTAAGTTGACTCTTTTGACGGTAATATAATATGTATATATATATACGTATATATGTTTATCTTCTTATCTTATGTACACAACAATTTAAATCTATACAAAACGCACAGTGATATGCATAGTTGCAATACACCTGACATGGATAAGTTAGATATTCCTAAACATCGTCTACAAAGAACTAGAAACGGTTCCAACTACTATGGAATCAACTTCTATAATGTCGTTATGCGACACCGTCTTATTTAGGCACAGAATTAAAGCGTACCTTGTCAGCCTTTTACAACATCGAAGAATTTTTAAGTAATAACTTTTCTGATCTCTAATGTTGGTGTTGTACGAGTAGTGTGCTAGTTTACTTTTATTTTATTTGTTAATTTGTTCGGATGTGCTTGTTCTACAGTTTTGTATTTATTTTAAATTTTAAATTAATAATATCTTTTTACAGTTTTTTTGTTAGTGTTGTTTTTTTACAGTTTCCTGTTAATGTTGTTCTTTCGAACAAATGTTATTGTTTTGGGAATTTATACTTTTACATTTTAAATTTTAGTTTGACCTGTGTCAGCACGCAAGTGTATTTATCACCAGTAAAGGAATGAAATGAATGACATGGAGGAATGACTAAACCACCATGCTGCAAGTTAGTTCGTCAGCGTGCTTTGTTGGTTGCAGAATGCCGAGATCGTAGAGAGGGAAGAGACATGTGCAAGAAAATTTGTTGAGTAGCAGAGTAGCAAGATCGCATATGGGTGATTATTATTACTGAATATAATATAATGCCCATGAGATATGTCTATTAGTTGTGTGTCCTTTGTAAAGAGAGGTTAAGTTTAAAGTTATATCTTAGGCTTTCTATTGAACAATGACCTTCAAAGCCACATCACAGAAAAATTAGGAATGAGGCATCACAGACAAAACATTTTCGCAGTGCTTCACATCTAGGCGCTGATTTATATTTTTTACTTGACATCGCGAAATAAATTTCTATAAAATTTGAATGACTGAAAATAAAAAGTAATGTGAAATGTAATAACCTTTTCACGTTTCTTAAATATTCCTGTCTGTAGCCTATTTTCTCACCTGTCAGTTGTAATATACTTCACCAACCAGGGATTTTCTTTTTTCATGTCTCGCATATTTGAAATTCAGCAAATTTGCATATGAAAGTTCCAGGATGAATAAGAAAAAGTGGATGCGGAACTAATTTCTAGCTTTGCATACCTACGTCTCAGGTGAGTGTATTTGAGACAATAAACCAAGAGAATTATCATCAACACAGATTATAGCACAAACATCCTCACTAAGAACCTATGAACTGCCGTTTCCTTCTAGCTATCCAGTGCACATCAGGTGTACAATAGCTAATTCTAAGTTGGCATGTTATAGGAACACCTATACAATCTCACAAAAAAAAACGACAAAATGTTACTTTTCAAGATACGTAATACTTCTAAAAAACCTATAAGACGTCAAAAAAAAAACAACAAAATTTCATCGTGCAGACTAGGTAGTTTTTAGGGTGCAAATAGTTCATTCCACATTTGCTCGCTATGATCGCTGCGAGCGCCCATCTATGGAAGAATAACTGAACTACACGCATTATTGGTTGCAGAAAGCAAGTACACGTTTTGTGAAGCCGACTAGATTGAAATGTTTATCTCTGAGAAGATGTGAAAGAAATATGCTTTTCTTATCTCTCTCATTTTTCAAATTCAGCAAATTTTCGTATGTAATTTCCAGAATGAATAAAAAAAGTGGATGCGTAACTAATTTCTAGCTTTGAATCTCAAGTAAGGGTCTTTGAGACAAAAAACTAACGGAATAATCATCAACACATCTTATTAGCACACAAATCCTCACTTTGCATCTATGACGAGTTCACAACGAGTGTCCGTCTGCTACTGCGAAAAAAACCTACGTTATGTCAGGAAAAACTGACCTAATGTCACTTTTCAGGACATGTAAGACCCGTGATGGCCGGTATGGTTTCTTTGTTCCTGTGGTATCGATGATAGGGAAAACTGCTAACATAAACTTTCTTTAGCTGTTCTGTTGGAAAAACACAAAAAATGTATTTCAAAGAGGTTACTATTTATAAGAGTCCAACTGTCCAACATGATCTAAAAGTCAGCAATGTATTATTTACGTATGTACTCGTATTGTATGCCTAAAAACATTTCTGCAATGATTTCCATATAAAGTAAGAGAACTGCAGCAGCTTTATTGAACATCCTGCTCCATCGAGTATACAACCGAACTGCGTGCAATAATATCGCCGTTTCTGTTTTAGTAACTAGTAGCGTAGGCCAACCACGGCAATAAAGTCAAGAAGTTATTTTAACGGTGGAGCTCTGTTGTAGTGTCGCAGGAATCACACAATATTATTTCGATATTTTCATGGATATTACCTTGCTGCTTTCACGGAAAAGGTATGTGTACAGAAACAGCTTCTACTCGGCCATAACCTTAAAAACAATGACACGAAATGCTGTATTGGCGCCTAGTAGGTCAATCGGATGGTAGTTTTATCTTTTAAAAAATACCGTAGGTGGAATTTGTTTTAGTCTGGAAGGGAATAAAATTTCACCGTTCAACGCGTAACGCCGTCATAGTTCACAAAGGAATATGTTTGGCACAAGTTAGCTTTTTTGAAAAAAAAAGTTTGCTCCGATCATGTATAGGGTGTTTTTTTTAGAGGCATAGAACTTTAGAATTTTTTTTATTCGAAAGATAATGTTGTGGCATTACATTTTAAATATGGTTTCTTTCATATGACTGCCACGGCTGGCTCGGATGTAGTCCAATCTGGATGTCCAATTTTCGATTACTTTTTCCAACATTTGTGGCCGTATATCGGCAATAACATGGCTAATGTTGTCTTCCAAATGGTCAAGCGTTTGTGGCTTATCTGCATAGACCAATGATTTTACATTGCCCCACAGAAAATAGTCGAGCGGTGTTAAATCACAAGATCTTTGAGGATAATTCACAGGTCCGAAATGTGAAATTAGGCGGTCACCGAACGTGTCTTTCAATAAATCGATTGTAGCACGAGCTGTGTGACATGTTGCGCCGTCTTGTTGGAACCGCAGCTCCTAACATCATGATTGTTCAATTCAGGAATAAAAAAGTTAGTAATCATGGCTCTATAGCGATCACCATTGACTGAAACGTTCTGACCATCATCTTTTTTGAAGAAGTACGGACCAATGATTCCACCAGCCCATAAAGCGCACCAAACAGTCAGTTTTTTTGGATGTAACGGTGTTTCGACATAGACTTGTGGATTAGCTTCATTCCAAATGCGGCAGTTTTGTTTGTTGGCGTAGCCATTCAACCAGAAGTGCGCTTCATCGCTAAACAAAATTCGCTTATGAAAATCGGCAACAACGGCATTCTCGTTTTGGGTCCATTCAACGAATCTGCGCCTTGCTTGATAATCGTTTGGCTTCAATTCTTGCACGAGTTGGATTTTGTAAGCACGCAAACCAAGATCCTTCCGCAAAATCTTCCATAAAGTCGATGGACACAGATCCAATTCCTGTGCTCGATGGCGGATGGACTCATTCGGGTCTTCCTCAATGCTTCGCTCTACAGTAGCAATAGCTTCTTCTGTACTCATGATAAATTGCCAAACCAAACTGAGAATAAATCACTTAATATGAGTCAAATCGGGCGCCATCTTCAAAAGTAATGCCAACTTAAAGTTCTATACCTAGAAAAAGAACACCTGTTATAACAAAAAATTAAATGTCCTTCCTCCTCCCACTGATAGGAATTCCTGCAGGCTCACATGATCGTTGCGTTGACCAGTCTCGCGTAAAATAACGATATTCGTCATGCACAGGGCACACAGCACACAGCAGTATGGAAGCGATTACCAACTGTGACGTGACGTGACGAATGTACGGAGACACGTATGATAAGTGAAGTATATCTACTACGTGCGTGGAATTACTAAGGTTTTTGGACTTTTTCTCCGCCACGACTGGACCGATTTTCAAAGATTAAGACTAAGTTTTTGCACATTGTGAACAAATTTCATCGAAATTGCAGCGGTATTTCTCAAATTATAGGCGGTTATAAGATTCGCGGACTGACCGACAACCAGACAGACCGACGGAAATGAGTACCACGGTTTTTCATGATGTACATCCAAAAACACACTATTTCAGTTTCTAAAACTTTCTCTATTACAATACTGCCCCGTCAATAGGCGTGGGAAGTAAAAAATACAAGGATGGAAAGTAAAAATTATATTTTTCATCGTGTTGTATCATTTCGTGTAGCCCGGCAACCTACATCCTAAACCTGACCCTCCAGGCCCTATCCTTGTACTCTAGATAAGTTTAGTAATGGGCGTTTACGCGTATACATTAATAGTCTACGTCTCGATGTATACAATGCGTATACGTTACGTATACAATGTATAGTGAGGATTTTGTGTGCTAATAATGTGTTGATGATAATTCTATTGGACTCTTGTCTCAAATACACTTACTTGAGACTCAGAGCTAGAAATTAGTTGCGCATCCACTTTTTCTTATCCATTCTGGAAATTCATATGCAAATTTGCTGAATATCATAAATGAGAGAGATAAGAAATAATTATACGTATATTCACTGTACTCTATCGAATTACAAGTCATATACATGCAGTAATTACGCACAACGCGGGCGCGGTGATGATTTCCTGTAATTCTCCTCAACGTTTTTGAAAACAAAAAAAAAACGTGAAAAATCGTAATTAACAAATTTGAACATAACCTGTCTTCCGAAAGGACAACTTATAAATAATCCGTCGGCTACAGCTAATAGATGAGCTTCATTGGCAGCATATGCAGTAATGATTTTCTCACACAGCAAATATCACTGCGATCTTGCTATTCAAGCAACTAACCAACTTTCTTCTCAGAGACTCAGAGATGAAAACTATAGACCACTCAGCTTCACAAAACAAATGCAACCAACAATGCATGTATACGTGTAGTTGAGCCATTCCTCCATAGATGGACAATCACAACGATCTTAGTGAGCAAACGTGGAATGACTGTTTGAATCCTAAAACTACCTAGTCTGCAAGATGACATCTTCTATCATCTATCATCTAGGTTTTTTACATAATACCCGTGCGGGAAAAGTATTTCATACCTCTAAATCTAAACAGATAGTCTCTAGCTTCTTCCTAGCAACTGCTATGTTTGATGAGGCGTGTTTTGACTCTTATTAGTTAAGGCTTAGTATCAGAGCATTACTCCAAAATACTGCTCGTCCTGGTAGAGATGACCTCCAAGTGCTTCAATTAGAGGAGAAGTCGCTATAAGACATTCCTTTTAGTTCAAGCACTTGACGAACGAAATCTGTATCAAAGGAATGACTTCACATAAGTAACTCACTGTTCTGTACTGAAGATAAAATTTATAGTTATAGCATTAATATATAATAGCTTATAAAAACTAAAAAACACGCTTTTATAGCTAATAGAACTAAAAAGTAGAACATAATCTTTAATTACAGAAGTAGATGGTCGAATAGTCAATCATTATTAATGACCTCAAAATAAAATTATAATAAAATTCAAAAAATTCAAAGTAAAAAGCGTAGGGTGCTTGATATATTAAATGTTACAATCATTCTATTGGCAACTATCTATGAGAAGAGAGTTATGAAAATGTAGTAAAATGTACCCCACGATGAATTGAATTATTCTGTTAATAACTTAAGTTTCATTATACGTTAATTTATTATTATTTTGAGGTCATTAATTATGATTAACTGTTCGACCATCTACTACCAATATAAATTCTTTGTAATAGAAAATTATTTTCTAATTTTTAGTTGGATTAGCTATAGAAGCCTGTTTTTATTTTAGTTTTTTTAGGGCCGATTTCACCAACATTATTATTATGGACCAATAGGAAAATACCTTATCGAAATGCAATTTGACGGAAGCTGTCAAATGTCTCAGAATATCAGTGATTTCTATTAAAATGTTGAATAAAATCGTGAAAATTCGACTGTGTTATAAACAAGACCACTTTTTGATTCCAACATGATGCTTTTGTACAGGAAAAACAGGACAACATTCATGTATTTTGATATATGTTATAGGTTTACATTTAACAATCCGTTATCCCCTCTGCGAATGGGAATGGGGGAAATAATAGGTCGGTTTTCTAGCTGTTAAATTTGGCAGCAGGTTTGGTCGTTTGTTAATTCATGGCAATCTCGAAATTTGTTAAGTTCAATATACTGTGTGTATCTTATGTGATCATTATAGCTACACATACCTGTTGAATTGTGCGGATTTGCAAGAAAATAGAATATAAAATGTATTCCAACTAATTCCTCATCTCTCTTTCCCTCATAATAGTAATCATTTATTATAAATTCATGGGTTAATGAATTTCTTCAAAGCAATCAAAACAGTATGGTCGTTCCCACCCTAAAACGTCCATATGTGTAAAACATGTTAATCCCTACATCTCCGAGGTGCATAATGCAATTACTGTAGACATAGACCTAAAATTATTAGTAATTACTGAATAATAAGAGCTAAAAAGAATTATAAATAGTGATAAAATATTGGTGATTAAGGTTTTTGACTGGTGACTGGTGGGGATACAATATAGGGATGGCGACGATAGAGAAAGATTTTCCCCTGCCGGCCCTTGACATCGTTTCGAAATATGAAATTCTGGAAACGCTATAAAAATAAAAATGAATACACAAAGCCTACTTGCCTATTTCAGACAAAAACAAAAACACATAACGATCGTCACCTTGACATCGTATAACATATTTTTCTTTCTACCATGAATGCGTGGAAAAAACAAAGTAAGGAGAGATCTAAAATAAGGAGTTATTGAAGGCCTAAAATAGCCAGGCGCTAATAATTCCTGGCCGTATTTGAATATCTAAGCAGGCACAGTAAAACAAAAATAAGACTTGGAATTAATAAAGTTTATTTCGACAGTTGGCAGAGTTGGCTCCACTGAGTAGTGGTGTTGAAAGAGTAATCATACGAAACTCGAGTATTCGTTACTCATAGATACCCGAAGTAACGAGTATCAATCCGAGCACGAGATGATTACTTTGATTACTCTCTTTTCCGTATCCCTACCCGGTACCTGTACAATCGTTAATCGTTGAGTGGTAACGCTGGTTAGACTGTAGCACTACCGCTCATGCACCAGGGTTGCCAGATATCCCACATGCCCACATTTTTTTTTATTGGCAAACATAGAATTTGGTAATTGTTTTTAAATCTGAAGTTTACCTATTTACACCGTGACACAAATTCGCTTTTATTGTTGTGGCAGAATCATGAGGCAGAAAAGCGACAAACAGGGTAACACCACCGTTCAGGAAAACCACAATAATAAAAGTTATGTCTATTTGACTCGTGTTTCCATGCACTGTTTTGCTAAAAAAATTAAAATTCAGTATGACCACCAACAGTATGTGTAGACCAAGCTCAACGTAGAATTTTTTATACTGGTATATTATGCTTAATTGAAATGCTTCAAAAAGTCACATGCCATTTCGAATTTCCTTAAGCCCATATACAGATCATCTTTCTGACTAAAAGACATGTTTTTAAATATTTCTAGTAAATACAAAGTATTTTCAGTTTGTAGGCTCATATGAGTCATATGACATTCCATCCTATGATAACTCATCTCGATAAGCATACAGTTTGAAGATACAATGTTTGCATTAAACACGATAGTCTTGAATAAACTATGCTTATAACATTTGCAAATTTTAAGGTCGTCTATTTTCTTACAAGATTCGGTTCCATTCAACTTGTTTAAATTCGACGTTAATCACACGACGCACATTGCCAAATCGTTATACTCATAGTAATCAAAGTAACGAATACAATAAACGATTACTTTGTAGAGGAGTAACGATTAGTAACGAGTACTCGAAAGTAACGATAACCAACACCACTACCACTGGGACGAAGTGTTGACGGATCCCACAGAATTATGTGTCACTTGTCGTTATGGTTAGTTTTAAAATATCAGGAGATAATCAGCTGTTATTCAAATCAGTGTATACGTTTTGTGATTCAAACGACGTCTAATATAAATATAACCCAGAATATGTACTCAGTGAAAAAAGAAAAATACTGCAAATTTCTAGTTTTTCTGCAAGTTTTCGGTTTGCTGATAGCTCTACGATATATATTTAGGTATTTCTAAATCGCTGTGAATATAGTGTGGATGTTTGTTAAGTTCCTGAACAACGAAAAATATTTAACTTTATGGATGTATGGATATTAAAAAACCAGAATAGTTTTGTGGGAATATCAATCTAAGGTGCCATAATGGTTCTGATGAACCGCAAGTAAATAAATGAATGTTTGGAAACGAGCAATATCTATGAACTTTTTGGTAGAGCCAGTCATCAAGTAGGTGCTTAATGACTATCTGCAAGAGGTTTATAGGAAAAAACACCTAGTAGATGATCTTGAATCAGTAAAATCGCATATCAATCGAAGAAAATTATATAGACATGAATAAAAAATCAACAAGTAATTAAATCGTGAATCATTTGTTTAAATCTTGACTGAATTATATGTAATTTCTTAATATTCAATAAGCTGGTAATGTTTCAATGACAAGCTGTCAACTCATACTCTCACATTATTTTGTTTTCAACATTTCATAGCTATTGGTTGCTAAAATTTGTTGATTGGAACTTGAAGCTCATTCGCTGTATTAGACGGACTGTTACCCTATAGGTGGAGAATAACGGACTGTTGTTGGTGAAATTGGCCCTTAAACTACTATTTATTTTTCATTCTTTAGTTAGATATATCAATTAGTTTTTTTTTGGACGTGTGGTATTGAAATGTCTTACGAATCATTTTGTGATCTTGTCCAGCAGTAAACAGTCGCGAGCCTAGATAAATGACTGCATGATCGACTGTACAATCGCAACCATGCATCTTGTGGACGGTCGAAGCCCAACTCAGAATTAATGGCTACATTCGCAATGAACAAGGTGAGAATAAACTACCTTGAATAGGTATCTGCCTCCGTTGTGCAGTGCCGAGAGCCCTAACCAACAAAGAGTAAGTGCGAAACTGCACGCATTCTCAGATCGCATGCTAACTCTATCTCTCTTACTCGCCTACAGAGGATCTATAAAAGAGTTTATCAATCCTGTCGGACCTAATGGAAAACTGTCATTAAATTATTGCGTTGTCATCGGTCCTTGATACTTGTGCGAGGTTTCAAGTTAATCAAACTTCTGGAAATTGGTGAACAATTTGCTCAAAGATGTTACATACATACACAAATACAGGCCAAGCTAATAAAAGCGTGTTAAAAATATGCACGTCTCATTCCTGCATATTTGCTTTACCATCTCGCAAGAATATTAATGCATCGCGAAACCCAGACAAACGCAAGATATTACACGCTACAAATTGAACTTAAACTTTATTACCTCATCAATCGTCTTTACACAATGGCGGGCACAATGAAGCTAAAAGTTAATTAAAGCCTTAATGGCTGGGATTAATAATTCGGCATGTATCAGTCCGAGACGGTCATATTTGTCATTGTGGTTGGCGCGAATCTCGAATCAATCCCCTTATATAATTAATTAAAATGCCCCTAGGGGTGCATCCAAGGTTGCGATGGTGCGTTGCCATAAACATAAGTGATGCCGATTGGCGCATTACCTTGCAAGTAAGAGCAGAATAACATCGGATCGCAAAGAGTTTTCTGTAGTAACCTTCTCGCACCTAGTCATTTATTGGAATAACTGCATAAAAACAATAAAACCGGTAGAAAGCTATAAACATAAATATGATCGTTTAACAGTAAAATTCAGAATATCACGTAACATTTCTGGTGTAATCATATCGAATTCTTCCACTACACATTCTCGTAACTGCTGCACAGCTTCAAAAGTATGTTGATAAACTTGGTTCTTATAAAGACTTCAAGCAAAAAAGTCAAGAGAAGTTAAATCCGGGGTACTCGCTGGCCTGGACACTACACTGTACGTTCCAATCCACCTTCCGGGAAGTCGCTGAGAAGGATACTCTCGAACTTGCCTAGAGTTATGTACAGGAGCGCCGTCTTGTTGAAACCAATACCTATTAACCTCTGCCAAGGGTAAATTATACAGGCAATCTTCTAGATCATAGAGTAGAATAGAATCGAATTGAAATTTATTGGTTTCTCAGTTATAAACAAAAAACAAAGAAATTTATAACAGAGATAACACGTTATTGTGATACAGAGTAAATAAAACACAATTTTTTTTAAAGTACATACAAAAACTAACTTACATAGACAACATATGAAAACAGCGGTATTAATGCTTACGGTTTCACTAGAGCACAGAACTCTTCAATACAACATGGTTCCATATCGCATATATATTTATGAATGCTTTTTTTGAATATAGTGAATGCTGAAGTGGATTGAAGATGTTGAGGAAAAGCATTGAAAACTTTCAGTGCAGAGTAATGTGGACATTTTTCGGTAGAATTTAGCTTATATGATGGGTAGAACTAATTCTGACTTTTGCGAGTATTCTAACTGTGGTTGAAGACGTTTTTTCCAACCTTTTCTGTATGGCTAAAGATAAATAGTAGAGTGTGATAGATATAAATTCCCGGTAATGTTAATAAGCGCTTGACTTTAAATATACTTCTACATGACTCTCTAGGTTTCATTTTGAACATTGTTCTTATTATCTTCTTTTGTATGATAAAAATTCTATTGGCTGTGGGAGTATTACCCCAAATTGTTATTTGATAAGACATAATAGAATACTCAAGCCCATAGTAGGCAGCAATTGAAGGTACCGTTCTGCAGTTAATTAGTTGTAGTAAATAAATGGTTCTAATATTCTGGTCCCTAGTATTGCACACCACATATAAAACCCAAAACGTTCTTGATGTCTGGATACTTTTTTAGCCCGCAGATTTTATTGAGGCCAGTAATGTGCGTCGCGGTGATTAAAGATGCCATTATTAGTGACTATACTTTCGTCGGACCATATTATTTTTTGCTTGGCAAATCCTGAAGGTATAGGGGTGATATCTATTTTTACGCAGAATAAATTGGGCTGTAGACTTGGTTACTCCTACATTTTGCTAAATTTGCCTAGTTGATAGCTCACAGTTCTCAACAACTGCGTGTGAAACACTATTTTGAGTTTCCTTTTTTTCAAGACGTAACAGGCTTTTTGAATGAACCATATTCAATTAAATTTCGAGCAACTCTAAGAAAGGGGATTTACTTGGCTGCCTTCCTTAAGGAAATCTGTCAAGATACATTTCAGCAGTATTTTTGTTGCACAAAATGTAGCGCGTCAGCATGTCGAACTCTTCTTCTTCTCTCTTTTGCTAAAATAACCGCCTGGCATCTTTGCCGATAATAATGCAGTATTAACAATGCACAATAATAAGAATATTCGGTGACCGTGTACTAAAAAAATAATAAAAATCTGGGAAAACGCATTTTTTCTTATAACCAAGAAAATAAAGACAAAATGCTGAAGTCATATAAAAAATGTTATTAGATACAGGGTGTAATTTTTGTCGAACCATATAAAAAGCTGATGATGCTTTCTTGAAAATGAACCGTCGGGTCGTAGTCATCTTGGGTATAATGCAAATTTATGCGCAACGAAAAGGCCGGTTTTTGTTAAAACCATTTATTTTATAAGGTATATAAAATAATTAAGCGAGTTTACGAAGTAAGCGAAAAGGTATGTGGAACTTAACTGTCATGCTTACAGGTTCCCGAGTCCGAATTTGGGGTGCAATTGGTAACTGCAATATTTATTGATTATTTGATACGTAAAGTTATATATGGTAAGTTGCAATCCGAGGAAATGTCTTAGACGTATACAACAATGTATACTGAGTTTACATATCGATTCATCCTGCCATGAACAACAAGTGAGTCAGAGTATTGGAGCCTCATCTTACTCCATACCTAAACACCATCCAAAACTCGATTTTTCAGCAAGACAATCCCAGACCACATGTTGACAGAGCATCACTAGCCTTCATGGATCAACATAGCATCAACCGTTTCCCTTGTAGCCTGGAATGAGATACACCAACAAGATATCGACCACCTTATCAGCACGATGCCTAGGCGTGTCAATGAGTGGATAATCAACACATTATTGAACCAGCTTCTGTAGTCAATTCAACCTTTTACTAGTAAGGGACATATATGTCAAAAATTATCAAAATTGGATACACATACGTAGGTGTTTACTTTTTTTATCACTCAGTATATATAAAAATGTTAAGGCATAAACAAGCATGAATGCATATACACGTAAATGAGTAAAAAACAGAGGCACCTGGGGAAACACATAATTTAAAGACACGTTAGTTCTGCCAAAACAATCGCTAAGCATTGTTCTTGTGATGGCTTTTTTTAATCTGAAATTTTTCAGCGCATGTATGTACTGTAGGTGGTTTATTATTCAGGTTTAGAATATGTCACGTGCCAAAATCACGTAACCTTTTTTTTACTATTTATCACTTATCCTTAATTTGACTTTCTCATCATTGATAATAGAGTGCCCATTCCTAGGCTAAACCCCTTTTCAATGATTCTCTTTTTGCAAATTTAATAGTTTATTGATTGTGTAATTTCACTCGTATATATATATATTCTTTCTCAGCGATTCAGTATGGTGTTGAGGATCAGCAAAGAACTCTGCAGTTCTTCTCCGTTAGTTGGCTTCCTATAAAACTTATCTTCTTCAAGGCCACTCAAGATTCCTTCCTCTAGAACGTTACGTATTCTAAGTTATTCGCTTTTCTGTTTCCGTTGAGGTCGTTTTGTCGTTTTCCGGACTCTGGGATATTAGGCCCCAAGCGCCCATTCATGAACTAGCACCCTTCTCTTTTTGTTGTATAACTTAAGTTTAGTTATTTTGGGTGCTACGTCTTCCATTTTTTAATGAGATTTTGGCCCTCAGCGGTAAGTTCTTTTTGTATATACCTTCGGACCGCGTGCCTTAATGCGTGTCCTGATGACGGTCGTTCAATATCTGATTTCTTTTTGTCAATAGAAGCAGAAGAAAATCATCATCTTTTCTCCTCGAGTCAGTTGCATCGTTGCAGTTTTGCAAATTGGAAGCCATCCCCTTGAAAAAACCCTGATGTGAACAGGTAAAATATCATTCGAATTAACAATTTCATAGATCTTTATACTTTTATTATTGCTTATTGAAATTCTTAGAGACTTCTGGATTTTATTAGACAGCCTACTTATTCAAATATGGGGGCATTGCCTACATGGCGCCTTCTATTACATTGATCATGATTTTGATTTTTGAGCTGCCATAACTTTTTAGAACAAGGGTATATTAGTTTAGTACATTTTTATCTCTTTTTTTGCCTTTGCCTTACTTTTCTTGTACGAAAAAAAATTTACATGGTTTCGCTTCAAGTGCGATTGTTTTCAATGAGTAGTTTTATCTCAGACAGAGAGTAGAGTAGATTTTTAAACAGTCTTTCTCTCTCTACGGTTTTTTTTTGTGTTACCACCATAATTTTTGTGACCGAGGCAAGCAGCCCCTGCCCAGCCACTTTTTTTTACCAGTTTATTTTAAATTAACCCGTCTTTAGAAATTTAATGGTTCTACAATATCGCAGCTAGTTAAAAGTTAAAACATAAATGTCTAAAACACTTGCTATGAAAATATAGACCGCACAATTCACACTGCTTGCATGGTTGCTAAAAGTAGAATGATTATCTCAGACAAAAGGCAAGGAAAAGGTTTATATAAAAAGCTGCATAAAAATAAAAATAGTAAACAAGGATGGGCTGAAACAATAGCAGTTATAACAATAACTATAAAACTATCAGATTATATACAGAGTTTGGAAGAAGTAAACATTTGTTTATATATATTTATTTCGTTGTTCAAATCTTAATTAAGATGTCATGAATATTGACCAGATTGACAACGTCTGTTCTAAAATTTATCGATGATCTGAAGTAAAGGATACAATTGCTTTGAATGTAGCGAATCTAAAAAATCGCATTATTTCGATACTGTCATAGCAGCAAGTTGACGTAATGTGACTGCGCTATGAAGACCTGAACCTCTCCACCCCCCTCCCGAGCCCCGCAAGCAGGTAAATCAGCACGATGCAACAGAGCGGTACTCGGGAATATATTTTCAGTTCTATGCAGACAATGGAGGTTGACGGACGACGTCTTGAATAATAATTATGTGCGATTCGAATTTTTTCCGCCCTTGGGAACGATTTGCTCAGGCAGGTCAGCGGCCTACGGACATCAAAAATTATATGTACAAAGGTGCTATGAATGATGGAAACCCATCTTGCAGCAAAGGCTTTCCGACACTGATACTGTAGGTGCGCATGATACTGATAGTAGTAACGATAGCAGCAATGATAGTCAGAAATACCGTCGTATTTCTGAAAGAATGTGCCTGTCTGTTGATGCTCAACAGATTTGTATTAATGTTCATAATGGACTGTTACGTGAAATGGGAGATAGCGACAATAGTAGTATCCTTAAAAAACAGCGGAACTGACTAACGTGCCATATCCTATAATTTGTAAAATTATTCATAACGGTGTCAAACCAAGAAAGAATTAACAAGGGGACATCTATACCTTTAGGTGCAGCAACAACTGCCAAAATAAGGAACATTATAAACCTAATGAAATTCCCACAGCAGAGATGGAACATCGAGAATTGATGGTAAGACGCGAGAGTTGTTCCCTGCGGACATTTCAGAGATTTGAGACCTATAACAATCAACGTTCTTTCAACAACTTGATTCAGTCATCTCTCATCTCATCCAGACTTGCAAGGGAAGATGTTTGAAAATTTTCAGATCCGTCTCTGTCCTCATGCCTCCGGTTCTCAGTTTTATAGCCGTTTTCTGACTATCGGCAAAAAATGTAAACGAATCTAAAAGCGTTGTCGTCTACTATATTTAGTATTGTGCCTACGTGGCTACATCAGTATAAAAAACTTTTTGTCTGCACCGACATGATCATCTAAAACTGAGATTAGCATCCACAGAGTAATGCAATTCTTTACCGAATCTATTACATCCTCCGTTGGAGATTGGTAGAATTTTTTGACAAACAGGAAATCACAGTATTAATTTAGGACAGACTACGGATAGAATTTCTTGAAATTAAATTTGCGACTAGAGCAAGAGCAGGGCTTACTTACATTGTGGAAGCGATAAATCAAGCACAACCTAATTTCCTACAGACAATAACCATTCTTCAGTGCCTGAATTTGCCTGGATTGTATGAATATTGTAATTGGAAAGCGCGGCGTATAGAAATCCAATCTAAGAAGTCAGCAAGTTTTCCAATCAAAGATGAACGTAGTTGCTCACCAATCCTAAACTAACAAAAAAGCAAGTTAGCACTGCTTTGTCATGAGGTTCCGAGTTCTCTGTTTGACCTTGACAACGTTTTTATAAACTATCATTTGAGTTTATGGTATTACTTTATTTCCCTAGTAAGGTGGTAACAAACTTATAACGTCGACGATAGTTTTTTATTTGTTACGTTATATGTTGTGACCGAAAGATAGAATACGAATGCTCGGCAAGTTTACCCTTTTTAGAAATGTAGCAAATTGCTTACTGCAAGAAATGAACAAGTCAAAAAAATTGGTTTTGAATAAATTAGGTTTAAAGCTTATAAGCTTACATAAAATACAGTTCCGGTAATATTACATTACTTTTCTTGTCAACTGGGATTGCACTGTACCAAGCATGATACTCTTGAGAAATACTGTCTTTTTGCATAGGCTAAGAAGATGCCTCTGCCGTAAATTCTCAAAATACGATACTCTGGATCAGTGTAGTTGTACTTGAAAAGTATACAACCAGGTTGGTTTCTTTCGTAACGCATTACCTTTATGTTAAGCCAGGATACCTTATTTCCAGAATCTTCCTTGTTTCTGTTCTTTATAAAAGCTGCTGCTAAAAGCTTTAAATCCAAAAAGTCTGGAAATCGTAGTTCCTTAACAAGGTAGGCGCTACTCTTCTTGTTTCGTACCCTTCTAGAGCAAGCCAATTTGAAAATATAAAATAAATCGTTCTTTGTATAAATTTTGACATTGTTCTTAGCTGTTTCTAACGCGCTGTGGTTAGAATCGACCTCCATATGGGAATGTACCTTCTCTAAGAAGTTGTGTTGTAATACGTGAATGTTAGTGTACTGGACAACATAGAGAAATAATGCAGCTATATATTGGCTACACGTATCAGAGTGTAAGCTGATTTCTCTTATATATTCCGGATTCGCCTAAACCCATTGAAACAAAGCTGTTCCAAATTCCGAGCTTCCCCTCTGTCCGTTGATCTCTGTCCATGCATAACAAAATGCGTCATTTGGAGGTGCTGTTAGTAATATTTGGGACACATCAGATGATGGAATTAGTAGAATAAGTACTTGGTAAGTCAAAGGTCGCACTGACTTTATCTGCCGTTTTTGAGGCATTTGCTTCATCCATTCGTCGCAAATGCTCTTATAAACATCTTCAGCAATGGTATGGTTTTTAAATTGAGAACAGACTTTACATTGATCCTTGCTGGGAGTGACGAATGCTACGTTGTATTTGGTACAGAATGTTCTGCGATATGTTATTTCCGAAACATACCTTTCCAACTTTTCTATACATTGTTCCTTGTATAGCGCATACATTTTGCGAATGGATAAGTTAATACAATCTTTTGTTGCTTTTACGACAATAGTGAGACTCCATGGTCGAAAGGCTCTCAATGTGAGCTCTAACTTTTTGTATAAGTTCGTCTGGAATTTTATTAGATGGTCCTTTTTCCCCTTTTATCCAACATGATCCACTGGGCCGTGACTGATACTTAGAATTTTTAGAAAACAGTTTTTACACACTTGAATGGTTTCTCCGTCTGTATTCAAACGGTATTTACGGCTAGATTCCTTTCTCATACCTGTACCGCTACGAACTCTGTGAACCTTAGGCAAGAAACTAGAAACACAGGACAAAATAAAGTCTTCTTGTCGACAGTACTCAAGCTTCCAGGAATTTGAAAAAAATTGAGCTTCTTTCTTCTTGTGTAAACATTTAAATTTACAATTAGTACAGTCTACATTTTTTGATACCTCTGCTTCATTTATTTTGTTTTTAGTAGTATATGGCATGCACGACCATCTTTTCTTTTTCATTATGTTCCGCTTCCAGGTTTCAGGATTTGATTTTCTCCAACGACGTCTTTTTTTGATCAGGGATCATCACTATCCGAAGTTTCTTCATTTTTCGGAACATATTCATCGCTACGATCGAACTGACTTTCAGATGCTTGCCTTTCTATAATTGGACTCTTTTGGGCACCACTTGTTGATGGAAGCCTGGTGAACAGAAGGTTGTCATCTTGAATTAAATAAAAATATATATATATATATATATATAAGAATTTTACCAAATTCACCGGCGCAACAAACTGAACTTGAACCATATAGTTTAATGTGTTTACACAAACATGCATACAGCATGTAAAATCACTATTGTATACACGTATTCAATTGTAATTGAATACGTCTTGATATTCATGTAGCCAACGTATGCAATGTAGACAATGTATATACTAACATTCGTTCAATTAGGTCGCTGGCATACATACAACGCCTATATAAGATTTTTGAATAATTAATAAAGGTATAAATACAAATAGGAAAATTTCTGAATTAAATATAAAATACATTTGACTTATTTAATTCAGCGTCATCAGCATCATCAGTATTTGGATTGGCAAGGGCGTTATCGGTCATTCATAATGCAGATGCTTTCTTATTACTTTTCTAATTGCACCTTCTGATTTGATAAGTGCTTCTATAAGGCAAGTAGAAACTGGTTAAGTACCTCGCTGATAGTTGCATATTGTGGTAGGATACTTAACTGTGCAATTTTAAGCGACACGTAGCTTTCTTTAATCTTTGAAAAAAATGAACTCTAATACATCGATTATCTTATTATATTTTTGGGCGCTCAACCATATAGTTTCTATACTTTCCGGTTCACTATCATTTTGGCGCTTGCCAGTAAACCTAACCTTACTTATACATACATCGACATGTAGACTATTAAAGTATAGGTAGATGCCCCATCACTGGGTAATATCAAAAAACTCATTTGAAACTCAAAGAATTTCGCAATCGGTATACCTGTTTACATCATCTTACATAAGATATATTATGCATTTCGAGTATTTAGGAATCCCATACAAACGCTTCTGCAAAGGTAATTTCCAAATAATTTTAGTTGAAATTAAGGGCCTCTAGATTTTTTTTATATAAAATTTGATGTACGATTTAGCAGTCCATCCAAGAATGTGCGTGCGGATCGCAAAGTTTATTAACGGAACTGTTTATGATTGCAACTGGTTTTCAGTAGCCATAATATTTTGCGTTCCACATGCTTTTTTATTCACAACTGAATTGGTAGTTTCAAAAATCCCCGTCATCGATCTTCATTGCATAAACATAAGTCTGGCACGTAGATAGTAGTTCTTGCATGTACTACATGAAGGCAGGTACTTGAAAGAGCCATTTTATTTATATTTATGTGCTATGATATATTTGTGTGACCCAGAAAATCCTTTGAACATACGTTGAACATTTTTTACGCTGACCTTGTAATAATAAAAAAATGAAATTCCACGCACAGCAGCGACCTAGCACAATCATTTTTTTCGTTGAAAGAATACATATTGCTGTTTTGTAACCAGATAAGCACGTGGGTTCATTTACAACTGATTGCTGATTATTGAAGAAAGCTGAACGAATACCAGTGCATGGTTTGGGTCTCACACAGGAAATTTTTTCCTCACAGTGTGTTCGTTTGTCCTGGTTTCTCCTATGTACCTTAAGGATATTAAAATATGTGAAGGCATGATAATAAATCAACTTTTGAGTTTAATTTCAAATAGGCAATTAAAACGTGATCAACATGATACTTTTACCTAAGTTACACCTGCTCGTATATACCGCTAATTGCATTTCCCACGAAAACAAGGTAAGCTTAGAACAGTGTTCGGGATTTTCCATTATTGTACATTATTCAAATATTTTTAAACAGATACAAGATCCAATTATAGAGAAACACTATGCAAGTGATGAAAAACAAATATACATACATCAAAAAATAGTAACATTAATTAATGGTACTAAAAAAACCTATTTGCTTATACCAAAAATTCAACAACAACAAAGCATCAGTGCAGTAGTACCACACGCAAACTAATAATATACATATATTCCTGAACGTAAATTCCACTCCTAAATACTGAAAAGCTAACAAAGGTGTACGTCATTGAACAGTTTTTAAATATTATATTCTTCTTACGTATACAGGTTGTCCCATAAGTAATGGTAAATAATTTAACAGCAGATAAATATTGACATTTTCTGTTTATTTAAACTTCGTTACTTTTTTACGCTTGGTAAAATTTAAATTTTTATTATAATATGCATTGTGCAATCATGCTTGCTTAAAAAAGGTATACTATCAAAATTTCGCTATGTTGCACAGTTGCACAGTTTTCGAGATATTTACATTTAAGGTTTTCAATGCACAATAAAACTTTATTTTAACTTTATTTAAAATATTTTTTAAGAAATCTGTGCCTGAGATAAATTATAAACGTCATTGTCACCGTCACGGTTTACGTTCTCATCAGTTACTTTGATCGTGGTTATAAAAGTTCAAACTCACACGTTTAGTGCCGTAATCTATTACCTTTTATTGCGCACTTTTAGTATTAGTTCCAGTGTTCATTGTGTATTTATAACTTTGGTTTAAGATGACTAGACAAGCATTATTTTCTAATTTGGAAAAATGAGATATGGTTTTAGTATATGTCCAAAGAAATTTCAGCTGTTTAAGAGCTTGTCGACGTTTTGTGGAGGAGCCAGATTTTAATCTTTTTAAAAACGCTTACCAGAGACTTGGGGCCAAAGCAGGTCGTTGGATGTCCAAATAGACAATGTGGATCAAGAAGAAAAAGTGTTAATCCAGGTTTCTGAATATCCAGAAATAAGTGTAAGGCGTATGACAGCAAGAACTGGAATTTGTAAATAATCAGTTATGAGAATTTTTATTGCGAACATCTTTATCCATATCGTTTTACACCTGTACAAAGTCTTTTGGATGCAGATCTTCCAGCAAAACTAGCTTTCGCCCGCTATTTCCAGGCTCAACAGAATCAAGATCCCTTAGTTATAAATAAAATTATGTTTACGGATGACTCGATTTTTATCCGAAGGGGAGTTTTTAATTTAAGAAACAAGCATTTAAGGGGTATTGTAAATCCTGAACCTTTTTACTGAAAGACACTTCCGTTAGCAATTTGAAATTAATATTTGGTGTGGTGTGATAGACAATTTTTTGGAGACCATACGAGTTACCTCCAAATATAAATGGAGAATTATATTTAAACTTCTTAAAAACAAAACCCATTGATTATTTTGAAGATTTGCCTTTAAATCTGAGCCGACATATGACTTTTATGCAAGATGGTGATCCTGCAGACTTTGCTAGACAGGTGAGAGAATATCTTGACGCTAATTTTAACTGGATAGGACGTGGAAGTCGAAGGCCTTGGCCCGCACGAAGTCCACATTTTAATCCATTAGATCTTGTGTATGGGGATATATGGAACCAATTGTTTACAAAAATACAGTAAACACAAGAGAGGATTTAATGGCAAAAATTCAAAATGCAGCTGAATCGTTTCGAAATGAGCAATTATTTCTTAGGATTTGGTGATCTTTCATTAAAGGAATTATAAAATGTGTTGAGAGAAATGGAGATAATGTCGAACATTTGCTGGAAAAGATCGATAATTCTTATTTCTGATTAATCTTTAATTTTAAGTTAATTCATCGTTTGTACCTTACCACTCATTCGAAGTATAATAAAGAAATTTAAACAGTTTATGGATATGATTATTTTTGTTCAGTGCACCAGAAGGTTTAAATGTCAATTTTTAGATTTGCCATATAAAAAACCATTACATGCCAAATTTCGTTAAAAACGAAGAATAAATGCTAAATTTATAGCCAATAAAAAAAATACAATAAGTTTATCACCCTGTATCTTGGTTGCCTTTGAATTTTGGACTAAGAAACATCATTTTAATCTCAATATTTCCTTGAAAAGGAATCCGTTGTTAAATTATTTACCATTACTTATGGAACACCCTGTGTACAGGGTGTTCGGAAAATGGACGGAGATCTTCTAGAGAGCCATTCCTTGTTAAATAATATGACAAAAAGTTTGTATAAACATAGGTCCGGAAATGCAGAGTTTTCAAGATACAGTGGCTTTCCGAGAGGCACCTTACCGAATATTATTGCCAAAAATGTACGCTACTGCACTTTTGAAACCTTATTTTACGTTGTTTGAATAAACATCTAAAGGTAAAAAATAAGAACCGTCTTATGTCACTGGATAAAATTGGTTTATTAATCTTTGATAAAAGAATCACAAGTTTCTTGGAAAACAAGAAATCACAAAAATTTCTTGGAAAAAGTGTTACTGCAACTTTTCCAATAGGTACCATGCCATAAAGTACACTACAACAAATGTTGGAAATGTCCATCATCTATTTTCGTTCTTAAAAACTCTGCCTTTCCGGACTCATGTCTATGGAAACTTTTTTCATATTTTATGACAAGGAATCAACCTCTAGAATATCTCCGTCTATTTTTGAATACCCTGTGTATTCACGAATACCAAAATCAAAGAGATACCTAACCAAAGTATTTCGTTATTTTATAGAAAGGGATGATAGCATAATATTTGTAAAATATTTTAGTAGATAAAATATAGTTTAAGTTGGTCAAAATTTCACCACAGCCAATGTGATTGCTTATCAGCTTGTACACACAGCAGCAGCTCAACAGAAATCTTCTGTGTTCAAGACTGATGTCAAAATGATCTAAGAGATTTTTCTTCGTATAGTTGAATGGAGGATATGCTCTATATGCTTCTAAATACAGGTATGCTTAAAATTTCGATATCCATGTAACATAATGAGCCGTATTCATAAAAGAGAAGCATATCCTCAGAAGCATAAGGTAAAAGTATAAGGTTTTGCTTCGGAGAAAAAGGTAGAAGTATAAGCATATCCTTGTTTTCATATTCATAATGATTACCTTATACTCGCGAGGATATCCTCCAAGAAGAAGTAAAAGGTTGACTGGTATTTGTATTTTGAGCGACATGTCCTGCTTGTTCCAGCTTGTAGTTGACGTGGGAGTTTGTTCACTCAGCATCACTGACAGTTGTACTCCAGAGCTTACACAGACCATTCCGTATTTTTACTGGATACAGTTTTTTTATCAAATTAATAAGCATGTCATCCTCAAGTGATGAGGAAGCTATAGAAAATAACGGCAACGACCTGCAGTTCATCGCAGATGAAATTGCCATTGCTCCCATTATTTTGCAAAAGTCACAAGTTCCAAAAATAAAAATGAGAAAGGACGATGCCTTGAAGAAGATGTTGAAAAAATACGAATCAACATTCGGTAAACCATTAGATACTAAAGGCTTATTAAAAAAGATCAACAACATGAAATCAAGATTGAAGAAAAAACAGATCTAAAAAAACTGGTAATAAAGCAATTAAATTGTTAGATTGGGAAAGGAAGTTGCTGAAAGCTATGGAAGGTAACTGTAATCTTACAATTGGGAAAATTAGAGGTGCCATTCAGGTTGGTAGTGTTCAAGAAAAAGGCAGTGAACTATAACCGAGCGCAGTGGGCAAAAAGAAAATTAGCAACAGAGAAGTACGAAACTGAGGAAACCAAAGGGTTAGCTACAAAAGAACTTCAACGTCTAGTGCTATTACAGCAGTACCAAACAAGTATTTTACAACAAGAGTATTATAAAACGAAATTAGAAATGACGCAGCGTTAGAAGCCACCTGTAACTCATGATGCTCACGAAAATAAAACTTATTATAAGTTATAAATACACTTTAATCAGTAAAACTATTTATTATAATACGCAAGTTTCTTCTCATTTGTTGACCTAGTTGGCGGAGAGGAAGTTCATCATTCTCATGATTTCCTTCATCTTCATTTGGGCCTTGTTCAACTAACTCAAAGTCAGGATCGCCCAAGCTCTTCGCAACATTATGGAGTACAATACAAACAATAATTATTTTCGGCACATTTTCCAACTTTACGCGGCAGACATACTGTAAGATAGTAAGCCGGCGTTTCAGTTGGCCGAAACAGCGTTCAATTATAACTCTTTCTTGTTTTAAAAACTTATTATAATTTATTTCTGCACCTGGAGTAGGATTTTTGAAGGGAGTCATAAGGCATGGCTCAATAGCATAACCGTCATCGCCAAGAAGTACAACATTTGCTTTATTTACTAGTTGTGATCTAGTCTATGAATTTCTCCATATTCTGGAATCATGCACTGACCCAGGCCAACGGAAATCAACACTTGTGAACATCTCTCTGGCATCACAAGTGGCTTGCACGCTTAAAGTAGGTTTCCCTCTTCGGTTGATATACTCATCTCCATGGTGATTTGGTTTCAGGATTCCTATATGTGTACAATCAATTACACCAATTGCTGTCGGAAATTTATACATGCTTTGCCATATCCGCTTGGCCTCCATCAGTTCATGGTTGGTAGTTGGAAACTTGATCCATTCGTTCGACTGTGCAACTATGCTGACCAATACCTTGTTGATATCCACGGTCACCGAGATAGCGTAGAGATATCTTCATTTTATGAATACATGAAAGTTCTCCTCCTCGAGTTCCCTCATTCTCTACTAAAAATCTGTCCGCAAGCCATTGTACGTTTGCTTCGTCGAACCGATATAATTTTTTGAACTCACGACCAAGTGAAGGTAAACGAGGTTTGTACGTTTTAACATCCCTAACATCCACAATTTCCGCCATCATTGTTTGACCACCTTTCGTTACGAAGTTGAGTCTGCTACTGACCACATTCAGAATTTTTGAAGGATTATGCTTCCTATGCCAAGTATAAGGTGAAGATTATGAATATCCTTTTACTTATGTCACTGCTTTGAAGGATATGCTTATACTCAAAAAGCAAAAACATTTACTTCAAATTATTATAAATGCCATCTGGAGTATTTCCTTCAAAATTTATAATTCAAGGATATCCTTTCTTTTATGAATACGGCTCATTAAGAAAACCAAACGGTACAGCCATATTCAAGTAAACTTTTAACAAAAGTGTAATACAGTAATTTTAATGAGGTTGTGACTCAAATGCTGTATTACTCCCAAAACGGTTCTTAAAAACTGGTCCGTTTGTCAATCACACATTTCTTATTGTCTCTTGAATAATCCAAATTGTGTGTAGCAAGTCTGCCTTAGATGGTCAAGAGAAGTCACTTTCCAAGGACATTCATTTTTTGCGGCTTCACTTCCTCGACAAACGCAGCCAGGACAACTATCGCTAATGAATAAACAGGACGTTGTTTATCTCGACAGGCGGATGTCATCCAGTTTATCATCACATAGAAGGCTTCTAACCAGTAATTAATAAATGTGACGCCGGCCGCCACCGCGCGGGGTCGTTAATCAACAATTAAAGCGCAAATTGACGGGTTTCGAGTAGCTATTCTTTCGAATAATATGGAGGCGATGCTCAGATTTAATAACTGACAGTTTCATGAGAAGCTCGCGAATGGCTGAAGGATGGTAATTGGATCTCCACCTTTTTTCACACTTCATTTGCTGGAATAATTTTAACGAACTTTTTCAATAGAAAAAGTAATTTGCAGAAATTTTATGCGAAATGAAAAGCTAACACTTGAGCGTAGACGTGACGTTGCAGGGAAGATGGATCAAGGGAAATTGGTTTGGTATGCAGCACATTCAGTCAACGTGCAATTGATTGAATGATGTGAATTGTCAAAGCTATTCGACGGCTACTGCTATTCAGCAAAAATGCGCTACTCCGTTAGACTGCTTAACGTTTGCTGAACGAGCTAATCTTCTGTGCCTAGATGTGGTAACCTTTATTGAAGATCGCTCTAAGCATAGAACCTTTCTTAAAGACTAAAGATGCGTTTTCAAATACATAGAAAGTTAGTTAAAAATATGACGTCAAGTAAGTTGACTCTGTATTTCCCACGGTACGCTAAAGGATTATGTTTGGCACAAGTTAGCTCTTCTGAGAAAAAACTTACCCACGAACATGTTTAATAAAAAACTAAATGAGGAATTGCGGGTGCACATGATCGTTGCGACGCCCGATCCCACGTGAATGACGATATAGGACTTCGCCATGCACAGTGCTACTCTACACGCACCAATGTGGAAGCGTTATACAACCGTAACGTACGACCACCGACGATGATGCTTGTCCATCGAGGCACCACGTCACGTTGCACGTATCGACCACCGACTGTTGGAGATATTTCTAAGTTTTAAGGGTACATGTACCAAGTCATGTATGATGAGTGAAATATACCTAACATGTGCGTAGAATTACTGGGGTTGGAGGCGTATAAATATACCAACGTCAAACAATTGACATATATCCTCCCCCACCCTCTGCACCCATAGCCCTCAATTCTTAACCCATAGAAAATCTTTTCTGAAGATGATCGAGATCGTCTGAAATACAACAAAATGTAGTTGGAGCGATTTTTACTTATTTCGTGTATCACCTTTTTCTCCGCCGTCGCTGGACCTATTTTGCAAAACTAAAATATTTTGCGTCCTTGGCATAGTAGCAACATTGTGTAAGAATTTAATCGACGTTTGAGAAGCACTTCTCAAGTTATATGCGTTTAAAAGATTTGCGGACAGACAGACAGACCGACGGAAATTAGGCTTTCATAATGTGACTGTACGAAGTTATAGCTATTGATATATTTTCATTCCAAGCGGTATAGTAGCTTTCCAGATACTAAGAATATTTTGGATGCTTTTCTACATATCTACTTTCAACATTTTCATCGTAGAATCAAGTATAATTGAGGGGGAAAAAGTGCAAGAAATATAAGAGGTTTATTATAGTGTATTTTGATGAAACAAAGAAAGTTCAGAGGCGTACTCAACCAACTCAAAACAATTTTCAAGAGGCCTCTGCTCTCATCACATTGAGAATCTTGTATAACTAGGTACTTTAACTTTGGGCATGGACGTGCCATCTAACCAGAAGGCAGCAGTCTCAGTTCTATTATACACAGTGCTCTTCAAAAAGCCCTTTCTCCCAGTTTATTTTTTGAAGGGATAAAGTTAGCAAGCTCAAATTCGAAATGACGAAATTGAAGCAAGAACACACGTAATAGTGGTAATTGAAAATATCAAGATGGCGGCTGGCTGTGCGCCACATTGAACCATTTTATTGAGTAGAATGGGGGTAATCCTCCATGTTTGCCTGGCCGCTAAACAAAACCTCATATGCTTGAAATACGACGTTTCATTCACCACGGTACACACAAGTACAACTGACAATTCTGATGACAATATACTTTGTTTACTGTTTTTCAAGTGACATTTCGTTTGCTTTTTTCTTTCAGCTTTATTTGTAACATGCTGAGATTGCTTGGGGCAATCATTGCAATTTTAAGATGGCATCAAGCATTTTACCACCTTATAAGCAAGAGCATAAATTTACTCTCGTTCAAAATAGCAGACGGGGGGGCCGCCAAAGTTTGGCATTTGTGTACCAACCATAATAGTATGTCATATCAATGTTCTTTCTTCTTGAGGGTATATGGGACATTCCGTTAAAATGATTGACATATCTTAACATTATTATACCTACGGAGAGATTCTTGCAAGAAAACCAGATTGGCATACAGCTGCTTGATGACTGGCTATAACGCTCAACTTTCCATTTTTAAATTTAACAATATTCAAATATCAAATTTAGACTATAGGGATATATAGTTCCTATGAATAAAAAAAAATACATAACGCTTTATCAGTTTATTTTCAAGAACCAAGAAAAAAAGAAACTATAGTAAATGTCAGTCTCGATTTCAGCTCAGTGCGAGACAGTTTCCAGGACTCACTGAGAGCGATCAAAAAGCCTTACCGTTTCTTTTTTTGTCATGCATTAATATTAATCATATCAGAAATCAAGCAAATTAGAAATTTCCACCCCTAGACAGCGTACTGCGCAATATGAGTACAGAGTTTCAAATAAACTCATTCAAATAGCAAATACTTCCATACAAGTTGCTACCCCATATGTCATCTCATCAAGGGACGAGTTTCCAAAAATCCCTTCTCATTGTCAACTTGATCCTTTAGATGGACCTCTTTGCAAACTGCCAAGTTTGTAGGTCGGCGCCATCTTTGATTCACATATAGAGATGACAAAACAAATAAAGTCTCATAAAAAGCAGCGGAAACATCTGAGACAAATTGTGCTCCAACCAGATCACTCTGAGCACAAAATTCGCGCGCTATAAAGTATAGCACATAAACATGCAATCTCACACTTCCTCGATAATCAAATCTAGACGTTTGTCTTCTCGCCCTTACGTCGTATTTCTCATCCTCCCTAGCGCCGTTTCCTTTTTCTTTTTACGATACCTATGTGCATTCATTTCTGAATTATACGTCGTAAATTTCAATTCTGTACGAAGTTGCGTTTCAGAGTTTCAACGGAGAACCCGATACGTGCTCCTGTCAAACTTCCCTTCCACATCTGCGTCGACGAACTTGAATTAAAGAACAATTTATGTGTTGCCAGGGAAAATTTCACAGACCAACGGAAACACGTGCATCTTTTGTTTTTCAATTTGTGGGGCGTAAGCAGTTTACAGAAAACTAAATTCCAATTTTGCCGGGAAAAGGTATTTTCGAAGCTTCACAGGCTTTGTCTGCACAGACAGCGAAGCCCTGTCAAAGCTTTCGCAGCGGAGAGAATATGAAGAGTACGAGGGGCGTGTTAGATATGATCAAACCTTTCAGATGGTGTGCGCATTTAACCTTTGCTCTTGAAACGAAGATGGAAAGGGATCCCTTTCTCTTTGTAGATCCTTTGGGCTTGAAGTACCACAGCAAGCGGCCATAACCGGCAGCGTGGTTGTGGTTAGATGTCGTTGTGAAAATTCGAGGTCATCTAGCCATTTTATACTACAACGTATAGGTTGGCTCATGTTAGGGTCTTGCTGTGTGTGTCACTTTTTTCTATCCATCTTCGTCTCCTCGGGTTACGCCCGTATCGGGATGCATGGACATGTGGATCTACTTTTGTGGTTGCATATGTGCATTCATTTTGGGTCTGATGAAGCCAACAAGCAGAAATACGTATCACTCGGGTTACCTATGCTATTTATGCTTGAATCCACTTTATTTCTGTTTGTGGATTTTGCCCAGCATTTTTCTATTTGTTATATACCTTTTTCCGCATGATCCTCTTCTCTTTGTAGATCCTTTGGGCTTGAAGCACAACAGCAAGTGGCTATAACTGGCCGCGTGGTTGTGATTTTATACCACTATGTGTAGGTTGGCTCTTGCTGGGGACTTAGTGTGTCATTTGTTCCTTTTCCATCTTCGTTTTCTCAGGTTACACCCGTATCCGGATGTATGGGCATATGTATCTACTTTTGTGGTTGCATATATTTACTCATTTCGGACCTGATGGAGCCAACAAGCAGAAATACGTATCACTCGGGTTACATATCCTATTGTCTGCTCGAATCCACTTTCCTTCCTTTTGCCGATTTTGATCATTATTTTTCTATTTGTTGTTATATATATATATAATAATAATAATAATCTATATTCCAAATTGTACAATGACATTACAAAAATTGTATGGCCACTACAAAATGAAATGTTGCGTCACTGTCACCATAACTATAGTAGTTTACCTGAGACCTTTTTTTGTGTTACATGGTTATTTATCTTAAAACAGCTACTATCTTATACTATTACAACTCCCATAGAACCCATCTATTGTATAAGGCTCTGACTGTACTAGAAATTGCTTAATAGTCTTTTTAAATTTATGTAAACTGTTTATGTTTTTAATTTCATTTGGTAGATTGTTAAAAAATTTTAAACACATGTAAATAGGGCTTTTTTCTGTGGAGGATAATCTGTGTATTGGATAAGTAACATTGACTGTTCAAGTATCATAAACAGTTTGCACCTCAAGCTCAAATAAATTTTTATTTTTGAAAAAAAATATAAGACACTCATACACATAGATGGCATACACAGTCACGATTTTTTCATTTTTAAACACCCCCTTGCAAGTTTCATTGAAATTTAGTCCCTTTAGCAGACGTACTGCTCTTTTTTGAACAACAAAAATTTTTTGAATAAACCTATTGCGTCCCCAAAAAATAATCCCATACTTTAGAACACTTTCAAAATTAGCATGGTACAATATTTTCATACTCGTATTATTTAGATATCTTGATATCACCCTAAAACCATAGCAAATGGAATTGAGCCTCTTCAGCAGTTTGAATACATGTGTTGTCCAACCTAAAAATTCATCAATTTAGATGCCTAAGAATTTTACACTTTCTCTCAACTGCAGTTGATGATCATCTATATCGATATATTGTGGCTTAACGACTTTACTCTGCTTAGTTCTAAATAATGCTGCATCAGTTTTGGACTTATTCAGCACTAGTTTGTTCTCAGAAAACCATGTATTCACACTTCTGAATAAGAGCTTCCTATTAGCAGTTAGGTCCTCTACACGTGTCCCACCCAACACTAAATTTGTGTCATCAGCATAGCAGATAATTTTATCCTTGCTATGATCACCAGTAGTAACGAAACAGAGATCGTTTAAAAAAACTACAAACAAAATGGGCCCAAGTAGACTGCCCTGTGCTATGCCGGTTGAAGTCAACTCAATGTTTGACTTGTAAGTTTGACCTCCTTTAACAATTTCAACCCTCTGTTGTCTACTATAGAGGTATGACTTGAACAATTCTAGCGCAGTTCCTCTTACACCATATCCTTGTAGCTTCAATAACAATATGTCTCTGTTGATGCAATCATAAGCTTTGGACAAGTCCAGGTAGAAACCAACCGCTAAGTTTCCCTCCTCTAATTGCTTAAGTACTGTTTGAACAAATTGAAAGATTGCAGTATCTGTTGATCGCCCATGTAGGTAACCATGCTGATGTGTATTAAATAAATTACAGTCATTCATGAATTCTAATAATCTCTTACTGATGCCAAACTCAAATAATTTTGAAAAACCTGTTAAAATATTGATTGGCCTATAATTTTCCAATTGCTCTGGATTACCTTTTTTAAAAATTGGTTTTATAATATTATATATATATATATAGGTGAAAAAAAAAAAAATATATATATATATACAGGGTTATCCAAATTAAGTGTCCACCATTGGTAACTTTGTTATTAGTAAAAATACAAAGTTGTTTAAATTAGCAAACTAGTAGCATTTTTAACGCTGGTAAAAATGAGAAATAAAAAAAAACAATTGAGAGTCGTTATTTTGATTTTTTTCAGTAAAATAACATTTTTTTAAATGGAAACCCCTGTATATTATATTTTTTTCTGTTAAAGCATCAAATTTTAAACAAAAAAGTTCATAATGACTTTTCCGCTAAAGTCAAAAATAAAGTCAAAATAACGATAAATATTTTTAATTATTTGCAGTATTATAATATTAAGACGGCTATGAAAACAACATGGCGTTCGCGATTTGACAGCATTAAGATAAGCGACAAATTGTTAAACTGGACATACTCGCAACTAGAAGGCTTTGGAAAACAATGATAAAATCAAATAATGTCAAACATTAGTGTAAATACTTGTTTATAAGCTTTATTGTGTCATTAATTTAAAGAAAAATGTTCTCCCATGAAGAAAAGTGTGATATGTTAGAATGCTATTTAGTGTGCAGAAAATCCTCCTTGAGAGCAAGAGAAATACTACAGTGAATTATATCCCGCTCGCATTCAACCGTATGAACGATATTTTCTGAGACTTTATCGAAAATTTAGGGGCAACGAAAATGTTTTTGCTAAAACAAGGGCAAAAAAAGAATTCATAATAAGCGAGGCCACGGAAATTGCAGTTATTGGATATTTTGAAGCTTATCGTGAGAATTCAATAGCAGATATTCTCAAGGACTCTAATTTCAGTTATGGTACTGTTCAAAGGATTTTAAAAAAATACAAATTTATTCCGTATAAGTACCGACCAGTTCAAACGCTTTTGGCAGGGGATCCAGAGAGAAGACTTGTTTTTTGCCATTGGTATCTTAGCTTCTGTCGCCAAAATGTAAATAACTTTCGTTACCTTTTATGGACAGATGAATCAAATTTTTCAAATTCTGGAATGTTTAATAGAAAAAACCACCATTATTGGTCAAGAGAAAATCTTTTGTTAGTACATCCAAGAGGCCCACAAGTCCGTTTCAGTTTCAACGTTTGGTGCGGTATAATTGGTTCAAAAATTGTTGGCCCGTTCTTTTATGAGGGAACCCTAACTGGTGAAAGATATGTGGAATTTATGTCAGAAATTCTGACTAATTTCTTAGACGAATTGGATCTTATAAGTAGACATCATCTGCATTTTCAGCAAGATGGCGCACCTGCCCACAACTCCAGAGGTACTTATCATTTTCTAAGTACTACTTTTAATGATCAGTGGATAGGAACAAATGGCCCAATACAGTGGCCTCCCAGATCACCAGATCTAAACCCACTTGATTACTTCTTGTGGGGTTACTTAAAGAACCAAATTTACAAGCGAAGGTACGATAACCTTGACGCGTTAAAGACTGCAGTTAGGGAAAAGATAACCCAGATAGATGGTAGGACCATACTTAAGACAGTTCGAGCAGTTGAAAAACGTGCCCAAAAATGTATTGAAGAACAAGATGGTGTTTTCGAGCATCTTCTTTAAAAAAAATTGTTATTGTATTTTGTAAGATTATAAGTTGATGTTGAAAATAAAGTTTGTCGATACAATTTAATTGTTTCAGATTGGAGGCCATAACTTCAACAATTTGTAACCTAGGAGAAAAGTTATTGTAAGCTTTTTTGTTTAAAATTTGATGCTTTAACAGAAAAAAATATAATATACAGGGGTTTCCATTTAAAAAAATGTTATTTTACTGAAAAAAATCAAAATAACGACTCTCAATTGTTTTTTTTTATTTCTCATTTTTACCAGCGTTAAAAATGCTACTAGTTTGCTAATTCAAACAACTTTGTATTTTCACTAATAACAAAGTTACTAATGGTGGACACTTAATTTGGATAACCCTGTATATATCCTATTATTTCGAAGACTTATGTCGAAAGCTTGAGAGTTTAAGTTATAAGACCGTAATTTTGCAATACTTTGCGTTCTACCCAAAGGAATTAAAGGATATCTTCTCCTAACAGTTAAGTCAATTAACTATGAATACTATATATATATATATATGGAATGCGAGCAGTAGTCATTGCCATTGCCAACGACCAGTTGGGCAAAAAATACAATCAATTGTTAATTGGGAAATTGGCAATTTTTTTTTAGGCTTTAGTAAACTCTTTTAGCCAACAGGACTGTGCCGTTTTTTTCCCCAAAATTGCTTTTCGATCATTTTTAATGTGTACGGGTGTATTGATATATAGTGTTAACACCTAACGATAGTTTCCGTCATTATCAATAAGCCCAGTGTGTCTGTCCTTTTGGTTTTATATCTGTAACAAGAGCTCTCATCCACGCTTTCGTTTGGAAACAAGAGTTGGCTGCAACCTCAGCGACGACTCCTGAAGATGGCTCCATAGAGATGCCGAAACCTCGAAATTACCGTTAAAAGAGTTTACTGAAGCCTAAAAAATGTTTGCCAATTTCCCAATTAACAATTGATTGTATATATATATATATAATAATAAAAATATTTATTCACTCAATGTACAAAGAAAACAAACAATATGAGTAAATAAATATAAAATCAAAACAAGCCCAATAGAAGGCATCGCCTGTACATAGACCAATAATTTAAGCTGAAACTGTAGAATGCAAATGACAAAACAGGTCAAAAACTAGCTACAGTAGATTATGTATTTAGTTGATGTTCGTATTTATGAGTTTATGAATTTCAGTCCTAGATATAGAATGTAGCCACTTTTTTAAATTTCTTTTGAAACAATTTCCGAAACGTAAATCTTTTAAGTCTTTAGGTATAATTTCATAAAATTTAGGCGCTAAATAGAGATATGATCGCTGCATTATAGATTTATGCGGTTGAGGAACTACTGTGCCACGAATTTTGTACCTGGTATAATGATTATGTTTAATTTTTTGGTCAGTGTTTACAAATTTATGGTAGTGAGTGATACTGTGTAAGAAATAAAGCTGTCTTATATCATACATTCGAACATCTGCGTATAATTTTTCAGTGGGATAAAGTTTCGGTTTTTTAAATATCATTTTTAGAATACTTTTTTGAAAAACATCTCAATTATAGATATGTGAGGAACATGCAGCTCCCCATGCTAATATACCATATATGAGATGAGGCTCAATCAGTGCATGGTATAATGTTCGAAGATATTTTTCTGTCAATATATTCCCAAGGTATTTAATTTTGTAGGATACAAATCTAACTTTCTTTAAAATATAATTGACATGGATGTCCCATCGTAAGTGAGGATCCAAGACCACTCCAAGGTATTTTATGCTGGGCACTCTATTAATTTGCATTTTTTCATCATTAATGTTGAAGGAGAAATTTGAGTAATTTGGCAGATGTCTAGCATAAGATCCAAATGGTAAAAAATGTGTTTTAGAGTAGTTAATGCTTAATTTTCTACTGTTAAACCACCGAATAATTTTGATAAAATCATTTTCAATTACATTTTTCAGATCAGACCAGGCAATGCCTTCATATAATATTGCAGTATCATCTGCAAAACTAGTTATTTTGCCAACACAATTAATTTGGAAAATATCATTTAAATATATATTGAATAACAGCGGACCTAAGACAGTTCCTTGTGGGACACCACACTTAATATACATTTCTTTACTAAATGATCCTGATATCTGCACAGATTGTGGGCGATTTAACAAATAATTTTCGATCAGTGAGTACGCGTTTCCTCTGAAACCAATTCTTTCCAATGCTTCTAATAATAATTTGTGATTAACTGTGTCGAAAGCTTTCTTTAAATCAACAAAAACGCAGATTGAAGGGATTATGTTATCAATATTTTGATGTATTTGATTTACAATTTTAGTTGTTGCGTCCGATGTAGCCTTCCCTTCTGTAAATCCCTATTGATTTTCACTTAAAACTTTGAATTTTGTGAGGTATCGAATCATTCTAGTAGATAAAACTTTTTCAAAAACCTTTGCTACACTGGATATTATTGATATTGGTCTATAGTTGTTAACATCTGTTTTTGTTCCTGATTTATGTATCGGTATTATATTACCTTTTTTTAAAATTGAGGGATATATGCCAGATTTAAAGCATTTGTTGATTAGGTAAGTGAGTGGTTCTGTTATGTCCTCGGCTATAATTTTCAAATGCTCGCTTTTAATACCATCGAACCCAGGAGTTTTCCGATTTTTTAAGGACATAATTATGATACAAGGACTTGTAATAATTTATATGTAAACTTCAGCAAATCAAAAGCGGCATTTCGATCACCTAATAAAATTGGTCCGCTTCTTTTTAATAATTTACCATGCCACATTACCTCGGTTAAAAATATTAACGACTTCAAGTTCCAGTTGAAGCAATTTTTGATAAACAAGTGCTTTTATCGTGTTGATGAATTTTTGAACATTGCAATTTGAGATTAGTTGTAGATTTGTAGCGTACGAAAAATTGACAATTCCAATACAATTATACATTGTCTGTATGGAAACAAAGGTTATTGATTGATTGATATTGACATAACAGTGGTGTATACTTCACATTGCTCGACTTTATCCAAAATAAATGAGTTCAAAGTTCTTTTTGGAGGCTGAGTATTTTGTACATTTGCTTGTATATTACTTGCTAAATTCTCGCCTATGTCAGTAAGAAATTGTACAAATTCATCGCAAATCTGTTGAGTATTTTTTAATACTGTTCCCGATGTTGTATTTAACTCAGTGACACACTCTTTAAATTTTGTTTTCCCAGTAATCTCATCAATAGTTGTCCAAAGCCGCTTAGGATCATTTAAGTTATTATTCAATTTATTTAGGTAATGTTTTCGTTTGGTTTGCCTTGCAAACTCTATAAATTTATTTTTATATTGGTTGTAGCAGTCGGTATTCTCTGCAGTTGGCGTTAGTTTCATTACATTATATAGTCTTTCTTTTTCTATTGCCGATGTTATTAATCGTTTGGTAATCCAGGCATTTCTGCTTTTCTCTTTGTGACTAATTATTACTTTATTGGTACTAATATCTATTAGTTTTTTTATTTTCGCTATGAACAATCCCGTTGCTTTGTCTATATTATTTATATAGTATAATTGTTCCCAGGATTCTTGTTTGACATTTGATATTAGTTTTGAATTGTCGACAAAAAATTTGTAATTTTCCTGGTTGTTATTAACGGTAGGGATGTTAGAATGTTTTTCATTTGAAGGTATCAGTAAAATAGTGGAGAAGTGGTCAGTAATATCGCTTTCTAGGATTATTGGTATACAAGTAATTTTGTTGGATAGGTCTTTCACAAAGCAGTGATCTATACATGTGCCACTGATGGACCTTGTAGGTAGGTTTATATAGGACAGAAATCCGTTACTTGATGGGATATTCAAGTATTCATTTGTGATGGCATCGTCGTCCAAAATATTTATATCGACATCTCCCAAGAAAATATGTTTGCTTTAAATGTACTTTATTTTGATTTTGAAAAAAAAAAATCGATATTCTTTGAAAACTCGTGGGGTTCTGAACATGGCGGACGATAAATTGCAGATACCTATATATATATAGGAAAACAATGGGCAAAATCCGCAAAAAGGAGGAAAGTGGATTCGAGCAGATAATAGGATAGGTAACCCGAGCGATACGTATTTCTGCTGGTTGACTTCATCAGGCCCGAAATGAATGCACATATGAAACTACAAAAGTAGATACACATGCCCACACATCCGGATACGGGTGTAACCTGAGGAAACGAAGTTGGAGGGGAAAAAAAACGACACACGAAGTCCACAACGGAGTCGTCTAACCACCACCACGCGGCCGGTTATAGCCACTTGCTGTGGTACTTCAGGCCCAAAGGATCTACAAAGAGAATATGATCATGCGGAGAAAGGTATATAACAACAAGTAGGAAAATAATGGGCAAAATCCGCAAAAAGGAGGAAAGTGGATTCGAGCAGAAAATAGGATAGGTAACCCGATCGATACGTATTTCTGCTGGTTGGCTTCATCAGGCCCGAAATGAATGCACATATGAAACTACAAAAGTAGATACACATGCCCACACATCCGGATACGGGTGTAACCTGAGAAAACGAAGTTGGCCATTTTATAGGCTCCCCTGTAGCTCAAGTTCTTATAGACAAAACTCTCAACTCTTGAGACATTTTTTTAAAGTCTTGAAAGCCGTTGTGCACAATGTACGGCTGATTACGTCTTGCCAGGCGAATATCTGGAGGTAGTTGGGCAGGTATAAGACTTGCACCTACTGAGGCAGCAGCGGTCGCCGCAATGGTAGACTCTTCCGTCTCCTGATCAGTCGCCGTGCGCTGCGCGGGTTCGAATCCCGTCTCAAGAGAAATTGTTCTCTTGGCTATGGGTGTTGTGATTGTCCGTAGGTGGTAGATGGTCTCTGATTGTCGAACGCGGAGGAACCACCCGGTAGATCTCGTAGGTTGGGGCAGAATGTGTGCATGTTGCATGCATACGTGTTCCCTCGCACTTCCATTTGAATGAGGCTTGTTCCAGATCAAAACTTGCACATGCCATTCCATTATTATTATTATTATTATTATTATTCAGAGCTTGCACTCTATAGAACTTTTCCCTTACCTTGTTTTTCTCGTCGTAATACTTCTGATACCTGTCCTTCAGTCTTTATTTCTGATCTTTCTCACCGTGTGTAGGAATTACACAGTGAGAACTGATCTTTCTTCGGTCGGTGAAATACAATGTTTAATGACCTAAACACTTTACGTTATAGGTCAATCGAAGGTTTGTGCGTCAGTGTGATTTAGTTCTCCTATAAACATAGCATATATCTTAGAAACAGTCGATTCTGGATGGAGATATTCCTTAGGTGAACTTGGTCAGCAATAGTGGGATTCAATTTTTGGTAACCTCAGGATGTGCTTGTGAATTGCATCTCGAAGTAAATTGTCTCTTCTGTCTGTCCTTATATCCACCACCTCTTTTTTCTCCTTCAACGATTCCAGTTTAATTTGATTTTTCTAAGTTCTCGTTGTTCATTAACGAGATCCTAACGTGTGCACACATAAAGTTTTACATACTAAATACTGCTTGCCTTCGGTTGTAAGGTGATATTTGCGGCTATTTTGCCTACCAGACTTTTATTTTTTGTATTTTTTTTAACTGTGTCCGCTATCTTATTAAGATAATCTGTACGCTGTATATTTTATAATTTCATAAATTTAATTTCCTATTAAAATGAGGTACGTCTAACATTGTTTTTCTATAATTCTCAATGTATTAGAAACTGACTTATGTCACTTCGTGATATTGAAGAGAAACCTTTTTTAAGTAATAAGATCGACCTAACTGACTTTTCGTATTTTCTGAGATACACCACTTCATGCTATTGGCGTCGATATGACATGGGCATTCCATATTGACCATATTTGTACTAAGCTGGCTAGCGTAGTATATGCAATTAAGCAAAATTGCATATATTATCGATACGGACACTGTCCTAACAACATACAATGGTATGTTTAACTCTCTACTAAACTAGGGAGCGCTTAGTTGGGGGAATGCCTCACATTATCAGCTACAGAAAGATTTTCTGATTCAAATGGTAGCTGTTCGTAGAACGTAAGCACTACGAACACTGCCGGCAAATATTCTGAAGTAGTAAAATAATGACAGTAGTTTCAGTTATATTATATCAGAATTTGATGCATGTGAGGAAAAACTTGTGTGATTACTGCACTATATCCTATATTCACGGCTACAATACAGGGAACAACAAAATAGTATCTCCAAGAAATTGAATTTATGTAGCCAAAATCATTGGAATTGAATATTATGATTAACTTCCTGAAAGGGTTAGCGGTCTGCCGTTGGAGTGTTCACAGGGAGGGTCAAATCAATGTTAGTAGACATAGTGCCATATCATTTTTTCGCTTCTCTTACCTACATTCAGAATCACTCGTAATTTTGCACTCTGCAACTTTACAGATCTTAATTTTTGTATTATACTTTTTTAATATGGTACTCATGTTTATATACCGTGTCTACCGTGTTATAATTTTAATACGATGTCTGCGATACAAGGTATATAGTCATGCTTGATGTAATTGTCATTAGTATGTCTATGCATTGTGTTAACCATGATTTTTATCTGTTTCTATAATTAATTATAATTTTTTTTTATTGTCTTAATCCCTCGAATCACCAAAAATGTCACTATACATTCTCTGACTCAATATCTCGCTGTTTCTCAAGAATAGTGACACTATCAAAAATAAAGCTTTTTTTCAGGAGAGGCTTTTTTAATATTTTTTTGAAGAACTATTTCGGATAACCGAAGATAAAGTTGATAATTTTAATTTAGAAAAATTATCAATTAGATGAGGTTTATTGAACTTCCAGATTCATTGAATAAAAGATCAGTATGTTTTCAAAAATATACCATTTTATTACTTTTTTTGCAACTTAACAGGAATGTGTCATTATTGCTAAAAAAAGTAATGCATTTCTAAAAAATATATGACAAATAATTCGTGGTCAAAGAACAAAGAGGGAAAATTTATTTTAGTATTACTACCAATGATATACACAACTAACAACATTTAAAAGTTTACAAAAGTAAGTACAGAAAAAAAGTACAATACAAAAAATGGTTACAAATTATTTTAAAATCCCTCATAGTATGAGGGTATTATATTTTTTTTACTAAATTAAGTAAGGCGCTTTTCTTTTTCTTGGAAATGTGAATCTTATGTATGTATGTTTTATTCAGACTAACTCTATGACCTCCTTATGTTTCTCCATTTTTCTCAGATCTTCTATAAGATTTTTTATCTACCTCAATTTTACGAAAATCAGTCTCACTGTATGAGTTTTTGTAGAAAAATGTTCCAGAATGTTGTTATTATTTTAACATCGGATAGTTTGAATGACTCATTTTCCGAATTTTTATGTTGTGTAAAGATAGCCACAATGCATTTTACGTCACTATTCTTGATTAACACGACCGGTTATTAGCGTATTTGCTCTAATATTACGTTATTCTTGAGAAAAATGTAAGTATACGCTTTGGAAGTCAAGCCGAAACTGCAACATGAATTTATGACAGAACCCCAAAACATTTGATATTAACGACAACGACACTAACGCCATCTCTAATAAAACAGTCAACATTTGAAGTGGATCTGAAATTTTAAACTAATTTTTCTCGTTTTTTTTGGATAGTGTCACTGTTCTTGAGAAGCAGCGTCTATCTATCTATCTATTTTTCATAACTATGCACGACCTTGGCGACAATCTCTTACCTGGTGGATAAGCCCTCCGCCCTTTGAGCACCTTTACAGATTATCATTATAATACTTGGAAATGCTTATGGGTTTCATGTCAATAAAATTTTAGCATACCAGCTTAGGGCGTTTACAGCGCATCTTGTGTTGTACCTGAATTTCACCCTCCATCCACTAATACCTGAATGCACGTATAAGACCACAGTTTCAGGTAGGCAGTTTGGTATTATAATGTCTCCGTCAAGTAGTATGGACGACCTCGATGGCATCCGCAAATTCGCGTTCAAACTTGTCCAAAACAGCAGACCTGGTCTCACAGGAAGCCAAGCTGCAATAATAGCCGAAGATCTAGTGGATCGAGCAAGGTACCAGATTCATAGTCAAAAGGAAGCTACCAGCACACCAGCAAGAATACAGCAAAGGTACTCATTCAGAGAAGATCGACGAAGCGTTTGTAGCAACTGCCAAAGTCCGGGAAAGCTGACAGTGACCAGAAGCCCATCTGTTTTAGAGACCAGGAACCAAGCAAAGGTCAATCGAGATATCTGTAGTTGGAGAAGCAATGTTACAAGATGCACAGGAGGGGACACAGTCAAGGAAAATGTCTTCGAGAGGCTCTACGCGAACAGGTCAAGTTGTAGAAGGCAGAAGAGAAGCACCTCAGTGTGTGATACGAGCAGGTCAAGTCTTCGAAGTGAGACAACGAGTACAGGGATGAATGATACCATCGACAGGATCAGTGCTGCAGAACATGAGGTTAGCAACGTCAAAGAAGCGATTCGGGATATTCTGCGTATATTAAAGAAGTTGAGAAAGTGAAAAGTATTTATGTATGTGAGGTTAGTACCTACGATGTATGTGATTAAATAAAGAAGTATAATAAATCCCTAGTTTTATTCAGCATATTTGTCTGTAATTATAACAAAGAAAGGAATATCGCACTTTTCTTTCTGACAAAAGCTCAGCGATTAGCTTTGTCTAAAATCTAATTTACTTCTTAAGACAGGATTTATTTTGCTAGAACAACGAGGTAGAATGAACTTTTATCAATTTGACATGAATATATTAGTGACTTGGCAAACCATTTATTTTAAATTTCAATAAATTTGCAATATTCTCGATTTTTTGTAGATGATGATATTCCGTAAAAGGTGGTTCTTTGTGCCCATTTTTCCCGACAAAACGTCATAAATTTAATTCTATTCACTTTCCATCAGAGACGGTGTCTAGCTCAATATCAGCAGCGACTGAATCGATTTTGGTGCAATTTGGGAAGCTGTAGAGTCATATAAAGATTATAATGTTACAAAAATTCATTACCATGGCAAAGTTAGTTATTTTCAGTTTTAGTCCAAACAACTCTTCAAATAAGATTTTTAGGTATTTACGAGACCTACAGAATGAGGCCAAACGTAAAAAGATCCGAGTAATAGTAAAAAGGTTATGGCCGAGGCAAGATGCAGGTTATGGCTCTTGCTGCTTATGCGACGATAATTTCACGTAGCTACTTGAAATTATTCAAATCCGTAGGCCTCATACTTCTAAATAACCACAACAAAATTGGGGTCAATTGGTCAAAAGATTTTTGGGAATTTCTAGTTATTTATCCCAACACATCTGTCTTCCGGCCATCACTACAAGTTTACTAAGCAATATACAGGGTTCGTTCAAAGGGCATTTTAGGTTACAAACCATTCCGAAAGATAATTGTTATTTTTTGCGAATAACGAAGGGGATAAGAAACTAGAAATTCCCAAAAACTACTTGACCAATCGACTCCAACTTTGTGGTCGTTATTTAGAAGTATGGATCCTACGAATCTGAAGAATTTCAAATATCTGCATGAAACTATTGTCGCACTGCCAACAAGTGCTAAAACCTGCATCTTGCCTCGGTTTTTGGCCATAACTTTTTACTATTATTCGGATCTTTTTACGTTTTATCATTCTTTGTTGTCGCATAAAAAGCTTTTCAACAAAAATTGGTGTACCCATTTTATGCGCCCATGATTTAAATACAACTTGCATCAATAAAGCAAGACTTTACAATTACTTCACAAACCAGAGGTATTTTCGTCTAATATGATTAGACTGTAAGTACAAGTAAACTCTAAATTATATTTATAGATTATTGGAATACTTCAGAAAGAATTGGGTTTTAGGAAGTGCCATAATTAGCGACACTTTCAATAGTTGGAGAAAATATCCTGTATATATGCAGCAATTAAAAACTAGAAATGACTGGGAGGCTTAATTTTATGATTTAAACAGATGAGCCAACCACGCCTCAAGTACTAGATATTATTTTATCAATACTCGTAGCATCAAAAACATCATGTGGATTGATAGTTCTTAAACTAGAACTTGTTCGATTAGTGAGTTTTGTATTTGCAGAGTGCTTAATTTCATCTTCACATGCTAAATCATTTGAGTTAAGAACAGATGCAAAATAATCAATGATAAGATATCCTATAGGGATTCTACGATAGATAACCATACTGTTGAACTTTGGCCTTCGAGCCGAGTCACAGGAACTTGGTACCAGACGTTTTGTAAGTACATTACAATGTATAAGATTCAGCCTTTTCAACTGTGCTCCCTTTCCCGTTTGGTGTAAACTTGATTATTCCCAAGATTTCGCGCCTCTACTGTCTTGCGTACTTTGCCTTTAGAAGACCACCTGCATACCCAAATTCCGGACGTGCATGACTGCCGTCATTTTTTTTTCATTTTCGGCGCGTTTCAGTTATTTACTCAACGGGACATTCCGCAAACCTGACATGAATATTCTTGCGGAAGAAAAAATCGTGCTGACTCCCCTCGTAATTACATATTCGCAACACTGGGACTGTAATTCAATTATATGGTGAAATTTATGTAATGTAATTGCAGCAAGGCTAACGCAATTTTCATCACAGGATAAATGGGATTGTTCGTGGTTGTGTCATCTTTTAATGACATATTGGTATTGGCAGCATGGTAGATGTCGATGGATCTGTCTGTCCATCCATGGAGGCAAGCAGATAGCCAGAGAGGTCGCGTTAATTTTGGACAACCCGAAGTTGATTTAATGATATAGCGGTTTAGCCGTAATAATATTTCTGCCAGTACCGGGGACTAATTCTTGAAATGAGGTAGTAAAGTAAATGAGAGTAAGTGGACGTGATTCTGTCACCTTTCAGGGAACAATACTCCTAAACACTTTTTTTTGTTATATAATCCAGCTACCATGAAGGCCTAAAGCCCAAACACCCATGGGTACCGTGGGGCTATAGGGGATATAGGGGAAACGGGAGGGAGGCCACACGGACTCCAGCGAGGGAACACGTGTGTATGAACCATGCACACATTCTGATCCCGCCTACGAGATCCGCCGGGCGGTACCTCCGCGTACGAAAGTCAGAGACCGTCTACCACCTACGGACAATCACAATATCCATAGCCAAGAGAAAAATTTCACTTGGGACGGGATTCGAACCCTCGCAGCGGACGGCGACTGATTAGGAGCCGAGCGTCTATCACTGCGGCCACCGCTGCTGGCTGGATAGAAGAGTCGCTGTTGGAGTCATTCACGACAGAAAAATTGAGGAAGTCTCATCGTCGTCCATCAGTTTCTCAGACGCCATTAGCTTTGTGGTGTAACTTAATGATATGCAAAATATTATTAGGGCGAAAATGGATGCACTGAAAAACATGTTTGACATACGGCTGGGATCATTATATTTTATTGCACTCGCGATTTAACTACCAGGAATAGACGCAAACACCTACAAACCGGTTAACGTGACATCTGAAACTTATCGTGTGTCTTTCATAGATATCATCTTCGATATTTTTCTGACAGTCAGTTTTCTTTAGTTTGTACTTTTTTAGTGTTTTTAAGACTGTGTAATCCTGATTTTAGTATACATTATGGGAACTGAGTGTTCAGACACGTGAAAACTAGCAGCAGCAGAGGTTAAAAGCTTTTAAAAATTTCAGCTGCTGTAAAAGTTCTTGCACAAACAGTGGAAATTCTTATTATTTCTGCATACTAAAACAGTTGTGCAGAAGTAGAAGCTTAAATACGCGGCTGCTATGAATCAGATGTGGAAACATGCGGAAATTCTTAAGACACTCTGCAGAAAGCTAGCGGGTGGTACCACCTCGGTCGACTGGACCTTGTCTACCACCTTATTTCTGCCTGATGGTGCTAACAAAACCTAACGTGGTCCATTGATCGACTTATAACTCCACCGGGAAATCGGCACTGAGCTATTCCTTAACGAGTCTACAATCACTTAAACGGGGAGAAGTAGTATACTGAGTGCAACAGCTTTCAGAACAAACATTTGCCACGGCTCCGCTTAGGAAGGGTGATTTGAGTAATAGAGACAGAAGGGCCAAGTGAAATATGCGATTTGTCACGTGACATACAGCGATTCATATAAACAGTTTCATTAACCTTTACTAGAAATTTAGCTTAATTAGTTTTTCTTCGAATTCAGTGAGTAAAATATTCTTGAATCATATTTCAATAATTGAGTGTACCCGATATTCTATAAATCGAAAAAGGCAAGAAGCCATCAAAGCAAAAACGATGCGAGCTCTGCAAGATATAAGATGAACATCAACAAATGTGGAAGAATCCACGCAAAGTGTTTTCTGAAGCTGCATTACGATAAGAACTCTCCATATACAAATATCCACTGGGCATCATCACTTTTTGGCGGGTCTGTCTGGCAGGCACATCGCGTGGCGACATCATGGAGGAGAGCTATGAAGGGCAAAGCTCGTAGCGGTAGAAGACAGCTAGATCGCCGACGGCCCGCCGGGGTCTAAGGGCCCGAGGCTGTCTGAAGGAAGAATAATCGATCATTGATATTCAGCAAATTGTTTTCAAAACGATAGAGTAATTGAAACGTGAATGTATCACTAGTAATGTAAACCTGCATGATCTGTTCATTTTCCGCATAAAGAGTATTTTTACCAAAAATATAATAATTTATTACTTTTGGTATTGCAAATCCAATATTTTTGTGAGAATTCGATCATTAATGATATGCCGACCTGGTTCGCGATAGACTACGAGCCACTAAAATGAATGAGTAACACTGAGTACCGTGATCCAGATATAAGACATCAAGAAAACTCACCTAAAATTACAAATTTTCACGATCACGACACTGCCATCGCCTACGCATGACAAACAAGTTCCTAAAAATGCTCGTGACCTCTCCAACTAAACGGAAAATTCGCCCGGCTGGAAGATTCAATTAGATTCGTTAAATAGTTATTGCTCGCTGTGTATGTCTGTTTTAGTGATTAAAGTTTCATTTGACAGATGGATTAAACCGAATATTAGAGGGACTACAGCTTGCTAATTTTGGACATTAGCTGCTATTATTGCTGTACGGGGAAATTGATGGTAAATTAGCCGTTCATAGAGTAACATGTGGCATAATATCTACATATATAATTACGTTATCAATGTAATTTATATTGTCTATATTTGGACTGCAGAATACCAGATTTTCTAAAATTACATTATATCTTCCTTTTAACAGAATGTGTGTGAATTAGTTCAAAGCCTGGACAATAAACCAAACCATATAATGATGATAACAGAGAAAAATCACAAGCCTCACCAACGTGTTTCCTGGGTACTCAGCAGTAACAATATTATTTTATGAAGTCGTAATAATGGTTTGAGCAAATTTTGTTTTGTCAGTATTTTTTTGAGAGGGTTGGGTTGACTGCAGCGATACACACGTTTCATGTTTATTTATTATATTACATTGTGTGTGTACATTTTGCCATCCGCACGCTCCTTGATAAGCACTATATCTTAATATGTATCTGATATGTATAGTAAATCATCTTTGAGCGAACTGGAATGGTCACCAATAAAACCCAAGCCTTCAGCCGCTGCAAAACCTTGTTGACTTAAAGCCTACTCAGAGCTAAATGTTTACGTCGAAAAAAACTGGCATAGTATACCATTACAAGATTTGCCGCTCTTCAGAAGGAAAAAGACTAAGTCTTAATTAAGAATTTATTCCCTTGACTGGTCTTCGACTATATTACAGGTATTCACTGTACGTGACAAAACGCCAAATTGGATATTTAAGTAAATTTCTGGTTATTTAAAAGGCAATTGCTTCATTTGCAACAGGTCTACCTTCAATTATTGTCCCACAGTGCTATGGTTGTTTGAGTTGTATAATAACTATTTCCCTATTCAAACGTGTTACGGGTGTTCGAATAACTCGAGTAACGTATGTTTATTTTCTTCTGTAGGGAGCTTGTGACATTATGAGCGCCATCTAACGGCGGCAATAAGAACTCCCACGGTGGCATCTATTGGTGGGTGTAAGTACCATCGCGTTGTCGCGAGCGCTAGCTATCGGCGATCACCGGGACTACAGGTTCTAGAACCTCGAGAACAAACATCAGTTACAATCGAATGTTCTGGCAGGATCGAGAAGAGGCTTGCCACCATGGGGGTGAAACGTCTTATGGGCGAACTGGCAACAAGGTCCCTCCAGGAAAAATCGAGGAAACTGCATTACCGGCATTGCCGGGATTCTCATTCGTTATCTAAATGGAAAAATATCAGATATCGCGTTTGTTTTGGTTAATATCCAGATTATGAACGCTGATGCTTTCCGAGATATTTCGTAAAAAATGAGTACAGAATAGAAAGCCACCACAGGCAACACTATCAGTAGCTGTGATGGTATACGTGACATGTATTTTGACTATTGTAGGAGATGCAGAAGCTCAGGAGAGTCTGTCATGTCATAAAGTGCTACATGTAGGCAATGAACCTCAAAATATCGGCATGATGTTGTTTGCAGATTATTGAAAATTGCATGTCTGGATTCAGCCTCTTTATAATCCTTGTAGTTGGCACCGTTATATAAGTGTTTTTTTGTGTTAAATAAGACATGGTAATATCGGCAGAGTACAGTCATAAAACCCTAAGCTTTATAAAGCAAAATTCTGCCCATCTAGGCCAACAAAAGCGACTCTTATTTATGAATTACATTAGTGTTTTCTGTATTGTTTCAGAATTATCAAGAAGCAATTCAATAAAGTGAGACACCTGTGTTTTGTAACACACAACATGAATTTGGAATAAATCTATCTATATTTTCGTGAAATACAATTCTTATACTATTGTCAGCAGCATACTATTATATGTTGAAATATATTTTGTGTTTCATAATTATTGGTGTTGGATTTTAGTATTCTGAACCTTTTTCTTAGCAAAACTCGTGAAAGAGATATTACTTTTATAAGGCGATATTTTTTGAATATATGTTCATGAATAATCCGTCATTATCGGAAATGTCAGATTTCAAATAATGAACAAATCAAATCCTGGCACATTCTTAGCATTCCTTATTCCAGGCGCATTCTTGGCATTCTTTCGATAGTTACTCCAGATCTCCAAGCAAGTAGGCGGCGCAACCATCTGACAAACGTCAACGGTGTTACCATCATTCAACGTGCAGCTCCCACTTCTTCAGTCATATGTGTTTTGTGCTACACACGTATACAAATTTGTTTGCATAGTGAATCTGTATTTTCGTTACAATATGACACCCATTAAGCTTTGAATCGATACTCTTATCCGTTCTATAAATATAATGTTTTTTGAATTTTGTAGGTGTCAGAGAAGTGCCCCCTCCTTGGTAGGTACTTTTCATACTTTTCCTAATACTTCTCTACTTCAGCCGCGCAGGCAAGAAGTTAGCATGGGAGGCGGAAGACAGGCGGGTCTGTATGGCAGGCACATCGCGCGGCGGCATCATGAAGAAAAATACTTCTCAGGCCTATACAAATAACCTAGCCGTTTTCCAGCAGCTGCCGCCATTGATGAGATGTGTTCCTGCCAGAGTCCTTGGTAATCTGGTCTAGCCGAAATGAGCGGCTCTTTGGCAGCGCTCGACCATCCATCGAAAGGGATGGGTGCCAGGACGCTTTTTTATTCGTCAAGATACAGTACTGTGTTTTGGAAGCAATAAACTGTACAAGATTGATGCATCTCCAATCAGTGATAACCTCCAGGTCTCTTGTCAGAGGGGAATTAGCTACTAGTCTTCTTTTTCTCAGCTCACCGGCAGAGATCGGCTTGCGCTCTGAATTCCTGCATGTAGAGTTCTTTCATCAGCAAAGCTGTGCATAAAACTGATCCTACTTGAAGGCAGGTAGTTGATATGTAAGAGAAACAGTGTCGGAGCCAAGATCGATCCCTGGGGAATACCCTCGTTGACGTTGTGGGTTGGAGAGGAGAACCTGTCAATTACGACGGATATCTCGCGGCCATAAAGAAAGTCTGCAAAGCTTCTCTGGGAGGCCATAGGATGGAAGATTGCTTTCGTGGTACCAAGAGCAACGACATTAGTCTCACCATAAGACTGGACGAGTGCACTCCACAATTGGGTGACGTAAGCTAGGAGGGGTCCCCTGTGGAACGATGATGCCAGAATCCATTCTGCGAATCAAAGCGTGGCGTTTGAGATAGTCCAGAAACTCGCGATTTATGCAGCTCTCCATCACCTTACTTATAACAGAAAGCAGTACTATGGGCCTGTAGTTGTATTAATCTGTATTATATCCCTTTTTGGGATGGGTTGTACATGAGAAAATTTCCAGTTTTCTGGGAGGATTTCGGAACCGTAAGATATCTGGAAGAGACGCAGCTCCGCTGCACACTTCTTCAGTACAACGGCATGACCAAGTCCGGACCAGAAGTTTTGTTGATGTCGATCGACAAAATCACCTATCTTACGGGCTTATGCCTGAATGTTACTTCCAGCATAGTGTAGGGAACCCACTGAGTCGACAGTACTCGAGCGTTGGGAGGGACGTCCATGCTGGAGTTGGCAGCAAAGATCTTGGCAAGCAATGCTGCCTTAGCTTAGCTAAATACCTAATAAATATCATGCTTGGTGTGCCACGGAGCTAAATCACGCCCTGTATACATCTAAATAGTTTAATAACCATCATCTATCAGATCATTTGCGTTGGGACAACCCGGCCCGTATATTATATCCTGTAGTATTCTGTAGTCTACCTCACATGTACGAAGGACATACATGTGAGGTAGACTCCATTATTTTGGCGAGTACGTACTAGGCATTATATTATACCACGAATTTTTTTTAGGAAGAAAGAAACATCTGGCATCTAAATAAATGTAGGATCTAAGTCAGAAAACTAATTTAACTAAAAAAACTTGCACTTTTCTCATACGGCAAAAGAGCAATCATACAACGACCACTGTCTTCACAAAGAATCGTCTTCTCAAAGCCATATATCCTAGCAGGAGAAAAACTCACAGCTCTTGTCTTTCCCATAACAGAATGATTAAACGGTCGTCTAAAACTTTTTCCACAGCTGGCGGCTAACAAGACAGAAAATTTTATATATACGGGCAAAGTTGCCCTGAGATTGGCTGCTTCAAAAAGAAGCCCAGCGGTATATTTAATTTCATTGGGAATGACGTTATTATAAATTATAACTTACTCGGCGGTGGTTGCGAGATAGCAAGGATGAGAAAGAGAAGGCAGCGGCATAAGAAATCGTCTGGTTCAAAGTACCATCTCATTGTCCGTGACGACACACCGGGGTTTGTTTTTCTATCCACCAGACCGCATTCCATTAACATTTAATTCTTCGGTAGGCTATAAATTTCGGTGGCTGCCAGAGGAGAGGCGAAAGTCGCGAAGAAAAACAGTAACGCCACGACGCGCCGCAGCGGCAGAGATGTCGCGTTGCGCTCTTCTTGCTTGCCCGCTGTTCTGGCGCGGCTTAGTAGATCGACAGACAGTAGGATGCACACATCCCAACAAACATTTTGGGTTATAATTACGTTAATTCGGACACAAAATGATTAAAAAGATTGCATGGCTGATTAAAAAAAAAGTTATATTTACTTCCAAGCGCTTGCCTTTTTCCCAAAGTGGGGAATAAAGCCAAAGTAATTTAGAAGTCAATATTAGGCCGGTGAGGAATTTATTACTAATAGACAGCTATACCCATTCGTATTCCACTTACGTCCAGACAAAACACAATATTCCCAAGAGCGATATTGCACAGGTCCGTATTTTCCCCAACGGTCTTGGAATAATCTAATAAAACAAATAATTATTTTTATAGAAGGTAGTGCACATACTTTTCACAATCCTTCATTCACTGGAAGTACTTGAATCATCGTCCTAATGGTTAGTATTATTACAGGTTCAATTTGAATATCGATAATGTCCAGATCCCACATCTTTTTTTCGATTGTCTCTTGAACGTGACGGATGCAACTTTTCCAATGGTTTGCCATCACTCTGTTGACAGTTGCATAAAACAAATTTTCCACGTCAGAAAATTTGAATGTTCTTGCTTCTTGCCTTAGTTTAGTCTTATTTTGGTTTTTAACCGTTTCGCCGTATGGGACCTCGGTTGGCCGCGTGGGTCAGAGTATCGTCCTACTGATCAGCCGGCCGGCCGGGCCGCGAGTTCGAATCTCGCCTTCGCCATGGATGTTGTGTGTTTGTTTTAGGCAGCAGCGGTGGCCGCAGTAGTAGACTCTTCGGTCTCCTGATCAGCCGCCGTGCGCTGTGCGGGTTCGAGTCCCGTCCCAGGAGAAATGTTTCTCTTGGCCATGGATGTTGTGATTGTCCGTAGGTGGTAGATGGTCTCTGACTGTCGAACGCGGAGGTACCACCCGGCGGTTCTCGTAGGCGGAGCCGGAATGTGTGCATGTTGCATGCACACGTGTTCCCTCGCCAGAGTCCGTGTGGCGTCCCCCCTTTCCCATGTATCCCCCATAGCCCCACGGTACCCAATGGGTGCTTAGGCCTTAGGCCTTCGTGGTAGTTGGAGTATAAAAAAAAAAAATGACATTAAGATTATATTTATATTTGTGCTGCCTGACCAGATGGATAAGTTCTGCTTTGACCATATTTTCATTGAAACTAATGTCTTTTGATAGGATCCGTTGTTGAATTTCTGCCTTTCTTGTGGACATTGTGGGAATTTTTACTACTTTTCTAGTGAGCCATGAAACATTATCAAGCACAATGTCGGCGTTGTCGTCAAGCTTTGGCAACCATCGTACAAATGAGCTATTGTCCACTTCTTCATGGTAGTCGGTCGTTTCCTTTGACTCAAATGCCCATAGGGTAGTTGGCACAAAGCCATCTTCACTGCCAATGTGACAGATGACAAATCGCTTTTCTTTCCCTGGAAATAATTATTTCATATCGTATTCAAGAAAACTAATAATAATACAAGCAGAGTATGTAACAGGTGCTGGTTCCAAATCTACCAGATATTCGAGTAGCTAAGTTTAATGTAGATGAGTTCTTAGCGTGGCTCATAGATTCAATCTACTTGACACCATTTTCACAACACAAATGATGAATTGGTTAGATACAAGTACCTAACGAATTCTTTAGGCCAGTGGCTGGTCCATTTAAGAAGGCTTGTCTTGTTGATTTAATTGTAGAGTCAACACATACTTTAGGTTTTGTATGTCCTGCATTTATCCAGGGTTCATCCAAGTAATAAATCTTCCTGCCCTGGTAGCGGTATTTCTTTATTGATTTTAAATGATTTCTTCTACATAAAATAATCTATTGGCTGTCCATGAAAATACTATTTCTACCCCGATTTCTATACTCAAAATGAAGTTCTTTGAGTAAACTATAGAATGTGGTCCTTTTGAAAGTAGGTAAGTCTTCCTCGCTATTAACCTCCTTTGATGCTTTGTCTATGGTGAGAAGTTCCTGCCTTTCAAAAAATTGATAGACTGTGCGTCTGATGGCATTGCGGTCAAAGTTATCAACTGTATCCAACAGCTTCGTGTAATGCAGCCTCTTGTCTGGTGGAGACAGTATTTTGTATTTTTTTTACATTCCTTAACAATGCTGAAAATTGTCTTAGGGCATAAGCCTGTATTGTTCGCCACACGTATTCCAATATCATGAATTTTCATTTCAGGATGCTCTAAAATTTCGCTCGTATAAACGTTAAGGACAATTTTTTTGGCTAAATATTCAAATGTCCCTTCTTGTCACGTTTTCGGGGAAGAGACATCACTGTAGAGGAAGAATGGCTGAAGGAAGCATAGGGAGAAATATTATCAGATTTATCTGCTGTATCCGTAGACGACATGCTACAAACACACGCTATGTATGTGCACCGAATATGAACAGCAACTACCGGCGTCGGCGTGCCGGCGATACCCCGAGCTTGAGTTCTATCCTGTCGAATCGTGCACTTGTTCGTAGTTGTATGGCCGAATGACAATGACCAATATCTATTGCAACGCTTAGGCAGCTGCCGCTTTGCCGCGCTGCATATTTGTTGTGCTGCCGAGGCATAAATGGACTACAAATATGGTATATTTATCTCATCTTGTGGCCAAATCGCAGTAATTTTAACCTCTACAATCACATGAGTCTGACCTAAATTTAACAATTAAGAAAACATACCATGACGCTCTCTCCAGCCCATACATACTGTTTAAAAATACTATTAGCTGGTGCTCACTTGTGTATAACGAAGGGTGTAAAAGATGGCATCCATTAATTTGTGGTAGTGATTGTTACACAATGATTTCTAAATTAGATTTTCGGTCACAAGTGAACGAAGAATCTATACGTAAGAAATTTTTTCGACAAATGTGGCCACCATGATTGCCCATAATTCAAGAGCCTTAGAAATAAGCTTAATATAGGAATTTTGTTAACAATTTTAACGAGAACGCGTTGAATCTAGGCGCAAAGTTGTTGATTTTGTGAAAAGTAATGTGTATTCTTTGGCGGCTTATGTATTTTTGGAAAAAGTAACGTATGTAAATAATTAGTTAATGATCATGTTTTAATATTAAAAAGAGAATATATCAAATATGACCGTCTTTAGAATTACGACATGTAGAGCTTTTCATCGTCAGTTTTAACCAACAGTACATCTTTACCACGATACAGGTCAAAATAGCATGCATTTTTAACTTAATAGTTGGGTTAAAGCTCATTCCAGACCTAATAATTACTTAGAGGTCACATTCCAAATCAAGGTGAAACTAGGTCCTGGTTTTCATTTTTAGGCAAACAGTTTGACAACGAATAATTCTCAGATTGATATATGTAAGCAGTATTTTTTAGTTTCCCGTAGCTGGCGAGGTGTGTCCGAATTACGCTACAATCCCACTTCGTATTGCGTGTATGCGACAGGAAAAAATCTTGACAACGATCATTCTCTATTTCTAAGAGAGAGAGAGAGAGACAAAGAGATGGCCGTATCAGGGTGCATTGATTAGTGATTTTTGGTTTTCGATTTTGCTAATTTTGTGGTTTATACGCCTTTGTACGTGTGGCTTTTCTAAATCCCGTATTCAGCTTGTTCCAAAGAAAAAAGGGTAATTCTAAAACTTGTCATAGGGAAGAAAAAATCACTTCGAAATTAGGTTCTATATTTCTGAATCGAACGCGCATGCATATTTAAAAAAAATCGTGAGCTGAGTATCTTTTAATAACTTGGTAGTATTGCTTCTTCTGGTTTAAATTTGCGGGCATCTTCTCAATTATATTTAAGTCTCATTGAAGAAATTAGCACGCATAGGCAGGCACGATGCAAATTAGGAAAACAGAACTAAACCGTCATCAAGTATTAGTAAGGGAGAGGGGGCAACTAAATTCGCATGAAAGGCTATTGTTGAGCACTATAACTACGAAGACATATTTGTAAGTAGTTTTAACTATAGTTTAGGCTCTTCTACTTACAAGTTCGTAGTAATAGACATTTTTTCTTTAAAGTTAGTGTCAATGCGAAAATCTAGACGACCGCTTACTAAAAGGATCCTTGTAACCTCAAGGCACACAATAGGGTCATTTAACCCTTAACCACAGACATCCGGTCAAAATGACCGGCTGCAAGTTTCAACTGCTGAAATTCATCGCATCCCCACCACTATCGCTTACGAGCTTCTACGTACCTTCGTAACACTTGATGCTATTAGCCGGTGGATGGACGCTGTATTTCTCGAAGCAAGCGAAATATCGTAGTTCAAAGTTCCCAATCGGTAAATATGTTGAATTATTATTTTTCTGATGTTTTTAGCCTTATAAATTGAGTATGGATTCTAATCCTGGGCCCTCAAAGAGAGTAAAATATGGAGATGCTGATTTTGAAGCTACTTTACTGAAATGGGCGGAGGAAGTCAATTCTGGAGGAAGCTCTATCGAATGACATCTACAGCGCCCATGCTGAGCAAGTTTGGAGTCTTTTATTCAATGAGCAAATTCTGAATGTCATTCTTCAATCCACCAATGCAAGATTGATGAACATGCGTCAAAAATACAAAACTGCAGCAAAAAACTTCGATATTCGATCTTATGGAACTTAAAGCTTTTCTAGGATTGCTAATTTTTACATCAATTTTTTAATCCAACCATGAGGACATAAGATCCCTTTTCACCACAGATGGCTCTGGACGAGAAATTTTCCGATGCGTGATGAGTGTGAACCGATTGGCAATAATTCTTTCTTGTTTGAGATTCGATGATGCCGAAACTAGGGAAGAGCGTAGAAATCAAGATCCATTAGCAGCTATTTCCGAAATATTTAATAATTTTGTAACAAATTGCCAAAAGGCTTACAGTACAAACCCTGCAAGTATGGTCTAAAAGTTATGTGTCTAACGGATGCCAGAACTGGATACCTCTTGAATGCTTATATGTATATATTCTGGAAATAATTCTGATGGCTATCTGTTAACAAATGAGGAACGAAAATTCTCGAAACCCACTCAGGCGGTACTCAGACTTGCCAAACCTATTTATAACACAAACAGAAATATTACAGCCGATAACTGGTTTTCCTCAAAAGAGCTGGTAAATTTTCTGAAAACTGAAAATCTAACTTTTGTCGGAACACTTAAAAAAATAAAGGGTGAGATTCCTCCTACATTTTTGCCAAATAGAAAAAGAGAGATTGGCTCCAGCATCTGTGGATTTACCACTGATACAACCATGTTATCTTTTGTACCTAACAAAAATAGAGCAGTAATAATGATTTCTTCCATGTACCGCAATAAAAATACCGGTGTTGAGACTGGTGAACCATAAATTATCAGTTTTTACAACATTACTAAAGATGGAGTGGAAAGCCTGGACCAAAAGTGCAGTCTTTATTCTTCAAGTCGTAGAACTCGCAGATGGTCCATGGCCATTTTTTTCAGATTAGTAGATCTGTAAATTCATATATTCTACATCAGTCATACCGAGATAATCCAGAAATAAACCGCTATCATTTTGGAAAACAGTTAGCAATGCTTTTGGTAGCTCCACATAAGCAACGCCGATATCAAAATGTGCGTATTGGTCGTGAAAAGAAGATGTCTATAAGACGCATACTACAATTGGAACAAGAAGAACATCCTATGGATGGTGATAAACTGAATACAAATCGACTTGTAGACGTTGTCCCTCGGAGAAGGAGAGAAAAACATTCCATGTTTGTATAATGTGTAAATCTCCAATATGCATGGCATGTACTAGGAGAATTTGCAAAGAATGTTCCATCTAAATATGTCAAAAAGACCGGTAGTCTGTGGTTATGTCCTACAAACGTGACCTCTGTAGCTAAGGGTTAATAGACTTATCGGCTTGTTTTTTTGATCATACTCACAACGAATTTTTATTTGTCATTAATGAGATAATTATTACTCACCAATATGATATAAAAAGAAGGTAACATGGAGGCCATATTTTACCTCAATATTAAGTAAATTATAAACGTCTGGATTTGTCTTCGACGTCAAGAGTTAGTACTTTCTAATGATGCGTTTTTTTTTCGTTTTGGATCAAACAATTTTATCTCTTGGTAAAAGGTGTATAAAGGCTCGATAAGGGTACTGAATTACCAATTTCTGACACAAGATTCAAGGGCAAGGCCAAGGTGATTTTTGTAGGTTTATGTTGGAATACATTTGTCACGAGTTACTCGAGAATTCAGGAAACTCAGTATTAAAGAAAGCTTTGTAAACATTGCTTTAAGTTGTTCTCACTTATTCTAGTAAATCAGACTATAGATATTGAATGGGCCAGTTTACATCGGCAGCCGAATCAAATTAATAGCATGCAACTTTATGAAATTGGCAATTACTCTTATTTCTTGCAATAATTACTAGGTATTAAGATGCAACTCTGTTGTCACAACCCTAGACATATGTGGTTCTATGACATGGTCTCCATGACACTGGAGTTTGGTTATCTTTCGAAAAAGTTGACTCGAATCACTCGATTAATCAAACACAAGGAAACGGCGTTTCTGTGGCCTTGTAAAGCTAATTATCCTATTGAGTTTCATGAATTCTTGAGCAGCTCGTGCCAGATCTATATCAGTATAAACATATGAAAACCCACTTGCCCTGAAACTGCCTTTGTAATTATGGTAACGATCAACAAGACACCTCCCAATACCTTCCAACAAGGTGTTATATTCCTTTTATTATACTGATCCCAGAGTTATTGGTCCGAGAACTACAATAGGCACATTCATCATTTTTTATAAACTTCATCAAACTTTTTTTCCGACGCTAATCATAGGATTGCTTGGTCTCATGGAGACTTTTGTTCGGGCAGGCAAGAAATACATCATACCGAATTTTTAGATAAATCGACTGAGATCCATTTTCCATATGCTTTGCGCCTGGTCCTTTAATAAAATAAGTCACTACAAAATAAATATAATCTGCGCTCGTCCGTCTGATCATAGACAGCCAACGATGCACACAGCTGTGTCGTACAATTTGGTTTCTTTGCAGCATGGTCTTGGCTTGGGTCTCTTGGACACGAACCAAAGCATATCAACAACACGCACTACGTACAAAGTGAGTTATTTATCGAAATAAGACAGCGCGAAGCGTCATATACCGCTAGAATCGACTCGGAATTGGAGGCTACGTGACCACTACATAGCTGTGTAATAGAAGTGGTCTATTTGCCATTGAACAAAATAAGTATACTCGGCGTTTGTCCATCTAACCAAAGACAGTCAACCATGGGGAGCTGCTTCCTGCTTTTTGGCTTCTCCTCAGGGTGGAGTCTAAATCTGAACGGCACAGAGTCCAGTGGATGGGTTAGAGTTGGCCAGCAATTAAAAACATTATGAGCAGTAGTAAGAGACATACCATTTCCATTCGGAATGGGAAGAACAATATTTCTTTACAGAACCTAAAGCTAAAAACGTATGTTTGTTATGTAATACATCTGTTTCCGCTGCTAAAAGAGGGAATATCGAGAGGCACTGTAAAACTGTACATTCGAATTTTGATTTGAAGAATCATTCCCATTACGTTCTGTAACCAGAACGGAAGTACTGAAACAATTAAAAAATCAGTTAAGCATCATACCGGGTGTCCCAGATAATTCCACAAAAGAAGAAACCTTATGAAGATGGGAAAATTATAAAACAGGCGTTTTTTGAAGCTGCAGATTCATTATTTGCCAACTTTAGAAATGAAGACGAGATAGTGTCTGCTATAAAATCTATGCAACTTTCTGCTAATAGAGTGATGATACGAGTAGAAGTAATGAGCAATGATATAGTTTTACGGTTTAGAAATGACTTCGATAACTGTGCTTATTTTTCACTGCAGCTGGATGAATACACAGATGTCGTTGACACCTCTCAGACGGCCTTGTTCGTCAGGATGGTTTTTAGTGATTTTACAATTAAAGACGATCTTTTGAAGTTTATTCCACTAAATGGACGGACCACTGGGCAGGACTTGTTTTCTTCTGTTGAAAATATTATTTCTTTTGAGTATATAGTAGGCTTGGCAACCGATGGCGCTCTAGCTAAGGTGGGGTCGTGATAAGGGTCTTGTGGGGTTATGTCGTAAAGATGAAAGTTGCCCATAATTTCTCTGTTACCACTTCAGTATCCTTCAGCAAGCATTATGTGAACATTTTCTAAAGCTAAACAATCTTATGAAATTGGTAGTAAAAATTAGAAGATTATTCAAAACCTAGGTCGATGAAATTGACTGTCAATACGGGAAACTATTTATTCACTCAACAAGTCCGATGATTTAGTAGGGGACGAGTGCTGAAACGTTTTAATGATATCATATCTGCCATACTTCAATTTTTCAAACGTGATTAACCGATTCCGGAACGGGAAAATTCAATCTGGCTTAGAGATTTTGGTTTTCTTGTGGATATTACAGAAAAATTAAATGAACTTAATTTGTAGCTTCAGGGAAGAGACAAAGAACTAGCAGAAATGATTTCTGATATAAAAGCATTTATCAAAAAGCTTGAGTTTTGGGAACATAGCTTTTTCGATGACGATACCAGGCATTTTTATGTTCTTTCAGAAAAGATATCTCAGATATATCAAAAATGGAAGTGATTGCATTTCAAAATGATTTGGCTTTAAAATTATTAGTCTCAAATACAAATTGTATCTGGCCTTCAGTGGGTAAAGATAAATATATTCAGTTTTCTGTCATGTTGCCTTGAAAGTGGAAGCGTTAAGTTCAACCTATTTGTGTGAATCTTCTTCTTCAAATATGAGGTTTATTAAAAGCAAATGCCGTAATCGACTTACAGATGAACATTTTGATAATTGCATTTGAATGGCGGGGTTAACTTATTCCCCAAAAATTAAAAAAATTGTCAGTGAGTCTGAGTGTCAGGCTTCTCATTGAACAGGCATTTTTTATCTGGACATGTTTTTGTTTAAAACAGTGCATTGCTCTTGTATTTTTAGTTACCTTTATTAAATGGTATGTGACATGCCATTGTAGCTGAGAAAATTTTGTTTATTTTTCAAAGACCTACGGTTGGTAGTAGTGGATGTACGAGTAGTTATGTATATATGTATATATTAGTTATTAGTTTATTTAAGTTTATTAGTATGAATAAGTATTAGTAAAATAAACATATGTATGTAGCATACAACTGTGTGTAATTTCATTTAAGTGCTTACGACTAGGTAGCTCACTGGTTATTCCAAAATCATCAAAGTAGCTCTGCACACTGAAAAGGTTGGCGACCATTTGGCTAGACCAATGTGCATTGGCTGAATATTGGTGGAATTTTTCCCAAGAGGTGACGAGTAAATATAGGCCGATTGTATATTATGAGACTGTACCAGCCTCCTAATATTTCTGAAGCAAATGTTCCCAGGTAAGTCTTGATATTCAAAATCCCAAATACTGTACAATAAGACATGCTAAGCATCAAGGACCTTCCCTGGCACCCATCAGTGGGTGCCCATACCTTCAACATTGACGACGCCTTGATAGTTGTGAAATAAATTGGTCACATACGATAAATTTATCTAGTTTTACAAAAAACAACATATACAGGGTGGCCAAACACGTGACGTCATAAAAAAAAAATTAGATTCCCCACATCGAGAGGAACCCAAATCAACCCCATATATATGGTCCGATTTTGTTTAGTTTAGGAGTTATGATTTTTTTTCGGATTTTTCGAGAATTTTTGAGTTCTGTGTTTATTTTTACCATAACTTCGTTAATAATTGTGATAAATGCCTGCTTTTTTCACGATTATGTAGCTAAGACCTAAGGCTTAACTATCATATAATCATTCAAGTCATGTAACTAATACTACTTTTTAATTTTTTTCAAAATCTTCGAACATAACAAAAAAGTAAAAAAGTGCAACAACTCTGAACGTTTATAAAAAATTGAAAAAACATGTTCTTACTATTCGTAAGTATCTTAAAAACTTCCTTACGGTATCAGCTATTTACCTTAAAAATTTCATCAACCTAGCTTTACTACATGCTACCGTAATTGTGGCTCAAATAGAACCGAACCCAAAATTGGATAACCCTCTGCTCAATAGAAATTGTTAGTTTCGGAAAAAAAATTTGCAAAAACCACAAAAACACGTTTGATTTTTACTGAACAGCAGATTATTATTCATTTATGTTATTTACAAGAGGTTTTCAAAATGTCTGCCTCTAACAGAAATGCACAGTGTACACCTACGTATGAAATTTTGTTTTAAATCTCTAAATGCTTGTGTGTTGTTTTTCAACACATGTGTCGCTTCTTGAATTTTGTTCCTCAATGAATTTTCATTTGCACATTCTTGGGCGAATGTTATGTCTTTAAAATATCCCCAAACAAAAAAATCAATGGGGTTGAGGTCAGGGGAGCGTGGAGGCCATCGTATCGGTCCGTTTCGTCCGATCCATCTGTCTGGGAACCTTTCGTTTAAGTAGTTTCGCACGATCGTTGCGTTGTGGCATGGTGCACCATCATTCTGGAACACCATGTTCCGTCTGGCTTCCAGGCTTGAATCTTCCAGCAATAATGGTAGGCTATTTTCAAGGAAGCTTTTGTAGGCTACCGAATCCAACCTTGACGGCAGTTCAAATGGACCGATAAATTCCATATTGAATATTCCTGACCACATGTTCACACTAAAACGGTGTTGAAATGTCGACGGCCTTGACTGGTGGGGGTTTTCAACAGCCCAAGTATGTAAATTATGGATATTGAATATCCCTGTTCTTTCAAAACGTGACTCGTCAGTCCATAAAATTTTATCAAAAAAATCGGGATCCTCTCGTTGTCTTCGCAGCATTGTCTCGCAGAAATCCACTCTTAACTGGTAATCTGAAAGCATCAACGCTTGAACTCTTTGAACATGATAGGCATGATAACCTTCTTCATGAAGAATATTTTGTATCGATGTTCGTGGTATTCTAAGGTTTTGTGCCATAGATCTCGTGCTCGTTGAGGGATTCCGGCTAATTTCTTCAAGTACTACTTCTCTGCGATCCGGATCAGCTGTAGGATATCCTTCAATGCTTCCTCGTCCTGGAATGCGGCCTGCCATGAAAGTGTTATGTGTGTTAATAAAAACACGGTGGTCTGGGTAATGCTCAGGTTGTGGTCCGCCTCGGCGTATAAGTTGTTCCCGGTACAGCTGAGCTGCTAACGCGCCGTTGCCTTGAGCAACGCCATAATAATAATGCATCGACATTTCAACACCGTTTTAGTGTGAACATGTGGTCAGGAATATTCAATATGGAATTTATCGGTCCATTTGAACTGCCGTCAAGGTTGGATTCGGTAGCCTACAAAAGCTTCCTTGAAAATAGCCTACCATTATTGCTGGAAGATTCAAGCCTGGAAGCCAGACGGAACATGGTGTTCCAGAATGATGGTGCACCATGCCACAACGCAACGATCGTGCGAAACTACTTAAACGAAAGGTTCCCAGACAGATGGATCGGACGAAACGGACCGATACGATGGCCTCCACGCTCCCCTGACCTCAACCCCATTGATTTTTTTGTTTGGGGATATTTTAAAGACATAACATTCGCCCAAGAATGTGCAAATGAAAATTCATTGAGGAACAAAATTCAAGAAGCGACACATGTGTTGAAAAACAACACACAAGCATTTAGAGATTTAAAACAAAATTTCATACGTAGGTGTACACTGTGCATTTCTGTTAGAGGCAGACATTTTGGAAACCTCTTGTAAATAACATAAATGAATAATAATCTGCTGTTCAGTAAAAATCAAACATGTTTTTTTGGTTTTTGCAAATTTTTTTTCCGAAACTAACAATTTCTATTGAGCAGAGGGTTATCCAATTTTGGGTTCGGTTCTATTTGAGCCACAATTACGGTAGCATGTAGTAAAGCTAGGTTGATGAAATTTTTACGGTAAATAGCTGATACCGTAAGGAAGTTTTTAAGATACCTACGAATAGTAAGAACATGTTTTTCAATTTTTTATAAACGTTCAAAGTTGTTGCACTTTTTTACTTTTTTGTTATGTTCGAAGATTTTGAAAAAAATTAAAAAGTAGTATTAGTTACATGACTTGAATGATTATATGATAGTTAAGACTTAGGTCTTAGCTACATAATCGTGAAAAAAGCAGGCATTTATCACAATTATTAACGAAGTTATGGTAAAAATAAACACAGAACTCAAAAATTCTCGAAAAATCCGAAAAAAAATCATAACTCCTAAACTAAACAAAATCGGACCATATATATGGGGGTGATTTGGGTTCCTCTCGATGTGGGGAATCTAATTTTTTTTTATGACGTCACGTGTTTGGCCACCCTGTATATATATATATATATATATATATATCTATAGTAATAGATCGCTGATCACTTCATTATTCGATTCGATTCTCAAAATTTTAGGCACATATCAATGTTGTAAAAGAATCGAATAACGACAATTTATTATTATTATTATATATCGATATGTAAACTGATTACTGGACGTCTCTTTACAAAACTTTTATTCCACATGCACATGCCCAGATGGCTTAGATTTATTTGACGAATCCAAAAAAGAACAAACATCTGCTACGCCGATAACAACGGTAAAACATATGAAGTTTTCAGGCAAGTATTCCCGCGATAGTGCAGAAAGTCGTAAATAGGAGAACTCCAGCTACAAAAGTGCGAGGAAGGCGTCTAACATAGCAGTAAATCTCGAAAACTGTCAGCTTCCATGCAGTTTTGTTTACACGTTGAATCGCAAGTGGCGAACCATATATGTATAAGAGTTGGGGAGGGGTCAGTGGTGAAGCCGTAACGCAGGGCCGCAGCTGCTGTTGTAGAGGCTCCAGGGCAAAACCGGCGTTAACTAGCTTGACTCTGCGCTTCTCATGCAACGCCATCATCAGTTCATAGAGGATTATGTTCAGGTTCAGTTAGGTTAGACCCTATTGGAATAAGACAGCGCCATAGACCTTGTATCCTCGATGGAGGATAGTTGCTATGCTTTCGTTCATTGTCACAGAGATCAAGGTGACGAAACAGCTGTCTGTGCTCTGGTTGGAGGGACCAAAGCATATGCTTAAGTTAGACCCTCTAAGAAAGGATTTTGATACAAATATCTATAACAGAGAAATTAAACAGATCAATTTCGTCAAACAGATCCGTACAATTGGAGGGTTCGGTTCGAAAACCTATCAGCTCCACTTTTTTTCAGAAAACAGTTATTTAGTTGAATACCTCTATACTTGAAATTTTGCGTCGTTTGGAGTAACAAACAGACAGCTCCACGGTCTACAATGTGAAATATAACTATACTTACACTGATAAACACAGGATTTGCGACATGACAATTTTTGGATGTGTCTTATGTATTTTGAGACGCTTAAATCAAATCAAATAACAGAATTTTTCTATCACCCATGGATATTCGTAACATCTACCTTGATGAATTACAATACGTAACATCCAATATTGCTGCATTTCTCGGCGTTTTTGCGAGGACGCAGATGTATAATGTTAAGAACTGTATATTGCTTTTTATTATATTTATGTGAGCTCTATGTTTAGAGACCATATTGCGTTTACTAGTAGACTAATAGCAGCCGAGTTCGTTTTCTGTATTGAAGAGTACTGAGATGTTCTGAGTACTGTTAATTTTTGTTAAAACGGTATGCTTTTTTTAGTTGGCAACCAGGATAAACTATGGGACCCGCATGTATGTTGTAAGACTTGCGTAACGTGGTTAACAGGTTGGTTGAGAGGCGTCAATCGTAAAATGCCTTTTGCGGTAGCAATGGCTAGGAGTGAACCGAGAGACCATACTACTGGTTGCTATTTTTGCCTCACAAATATTAAAGGCATTGGACCAAAATCGAAACATACTGTTAAGTATTTTAATTTACCATCAGCTTTGCGGCCCGTTAAGCATAGTGATGAATTTTCTGTCCCAGTTCCACCAGAATCAGGTCTTTGGATGAAAAAGTCGACCGATTCTGAAAGTGATGGTACAGAAAGCGTAAAAATTTCCGATCCTCGGTTTGACCTGCCAGGATGTTCAATAGCGCCGGATTTGATTACACAGGGCGAACGTAATGGCTTAGTTCGAGAACTAAATCTGTCAAAATCCCAGTCAGAACTTTTAGCGTCAATATTAAAAGGATGGAATTTTCTCCGCGGTGATGTTAACATTACTTTTTACCGAAAACGGTAACAAGACCTCGCACACTGTTGCCGTCAAGAAAGGGAGTTGATATATTGCTCCGATGTCAACAATATGCTTAACGCGTTAGGAAAGAAACATGGTCCAAATGATTGGCGCCTGTTCATTGATTCCTCTAAGCTTAAGCTCAGCTTAAAGGTGGTATTGGTACACAACGGTAATAAATCTCCAACTGTACCTAAAGCGCACTCAGTTCATATGGAGGAATCATATGAAAATATGCGAGTAATATGGATGGGCCATATGTGCAGATTTAAAGGTAATAGCCCTTCCTGTTGGAACTCAACTATTGATTTCTTTGTGAATATGACAATCGTGCGCGAGATCGTCATTACGAACAGAAGAAGTGGCCACTACGTCAGGTATTAACTCCGGGCCTCAAAAACATTTCTCATGAACCACGAGTTGGTTCCAAAAACGTGTTGCTTCCACAAATACGGCAAATCATAAAGCATGATGTAATTGACAGTGCTCTAAATGAAACTAAATTACGAGCTTGGAATGCTTTTGTATCAGTTACTGCAAATTTTATAGGCAATGTGAAGGCGGGCAATTATAAAGGCATTGTAAGTGAATTAAGTAATGCTAATAAAGTAATGGGATGTAACATGTTTCTAAAAATTCACTGTTTGGATTCTAATCTCGATTTTTTTCCGGAAAATTTAGATGCGGTAAGTGATGAACATGGTGAACGGTTCCACCAAGACATTTCTGCTATGGAGAAACGGTATCAAGGCAAATGGAATAGCAATTTGCGTGCTGATTATTGCTGGACATTGTTAAGAGATACTTCAGGAGCAACATATGGCCGAAGAACATCTACAATTACATTGTGAGATTAATGTTTATTCGATTGTCTATTAGTACTCTTACACACATAAGCAGCAAATAAAATGCCTTATTGCAAGAAAACCGTGGGTGGATGAAAAATCGAATGCAATTTCCGGCTTTTTAGGAAAGTTTTACATAATAACCACCTTGTTTTGTCAATGTGACAAAAAATTGTTTTAATTTTGTTCACCAGTATTATTGGAGTTGTCCTTGATGCCTTGAGGCAAGAACCGGTCAGCTCCGGAGCTGTCCAGTTTTTGCTCCAAATTATAGATTATAGATTGTGTGTGTGTAGATGTATGTGTGTGTAGTGATGCGTTTAGAATTATGTAGTCAGAAGCAAAAGCAACTGAAAAGTTCCTCCATGTTGCACAATCAGAAACTTTTTACGCACAGCTGAAAGAAAAATCCACTCAGGCTAGAAATGACGATTCCGTTGAGGTCTTGTGCTTTGACTACCAGCAGAACATGCCTTTTCCACATAAAGCACACAACGCAGTTGTGGGTTTATAACTTTAGTGTTCATTCCACGAAAAACGGGAGAGTGCCGATTTTATATGTATGACGAAATCACAGCTAAAAAGGGAAGCAAGGAGGTTATAAGCTTTTTGTATCACTACCTCAACACGTTTCTCCGCACTCTATTCGCGAACTTTTTCAGATAATTGCTTCGCACAAAATTCGGTGCTCGAATAATTTTTGCATACGTTTATTAATATGCACTATTGAGAGAAATTTAAGGATCATCCGCTTCTCGAGCCAATGCATCGCTGTTTACCCTGTGACGGATCTTTTGACCTGATAGAAAAAAAAAGCGTAAAAAAGAGGTAGCTTATACGCCCAGGGGTTGGGAAAGCTTGATAAAAAGAAATTCACAGATGTACAAGTGAACCAGCATATGATCCACAACTTCAACCAGCACATCATTAATCGGTTTTTAAAAAATGTTGCAAACAGTAAGAAAGACAAGTTTGCCATACCAAAGTACCGTATCTTCAAATATGAAAAGTTTCACGTTATAAAGTGTACTGAATCTACCGGTATAACCCTGTTTTCGAATTTTTTTTTGAAAAAACCGTCCGCCACATATTCGTTACCATCAGAGACACTGTACTTGACTTACCCTCTGGCCATTAAACTAACAATGCTAGAAAATGTTCTATTTTTAGCTGAAACATATCTACCCAAAAATGACCTGTGGTACTATGCTACAGTATTTCAAGCTGTTGGGGCGGGACAGTTTAACAGGACAGTGAACACGAATACGTGGAAGCTGAAATGTTTTGAATTGTTATTTTTTTATGTTCAGTAATACAGAAGTTTTTGTATGAAATAATTCAGCCGCTTAATTTTTTGGGCAAAAAACGAACAGCTCCATTCCTTTGTGTCGCACTTGACGGAGAAAATACCAATACACACTTCCGTTTTCATGCAGAACTGTTCATCAGTATCCTTTTCTTTACCTGGAAGCAACTTACTCTCAGTTGGTCTGATTTCTTATTTTAAAAAAGAGAGACAGAACAGCAGTCGCAAGAACGCTTGCCGAAAACATTTTTCTACCGCTCTAGGTTTTGGGCCGACTGTATGATGTGTGAAGTATGTCTGATAGGTGCGTAGATATATCGGGATTCAAAGTGTATTGGTCTACTAACAAAAAAAAATTGCGATAAACACTCCCCCAGCCCTCTATTTCCCAATTTTTAATCCCTAAAACTTTTCCAAAAATACCTCTGAAACGTCAACGAAGCGAAGTTTGATCGACTTCTATTTTTCTTGTATTTGGCCTTTTTTTGCCGGCATTCGACCGATCTTTAGAAACTACAAAACTTATGTGAAAATTTGATCAAAATCTGACCGGTACTTCTCAAGATATAGACGGGCCAAGGATTAGCAGACAGACAGACTGAAGGAAATGAGTGACATGGTTTTTCGTGATGAGCATGTAATTCAACATCAAAAACATAATATTTCATTTTCGAAATATTTCCAGCAAGCGTGGGAACTAAAACGGCCGCCGTTTTGTTTCTTCATCAGATCTATTGTGGCACCACTCACAATCAATTTAAACCATCCTAAGGAACTGATATCAACATAATAAATAATTTTGTCATGTATGTTTTTTACTCCGAAGCAGCCGCACTGGCAGAAGCCTAAAACTGTTTCACAATTTCGATACCCTTGGGACAGAGGAGCGGTCACATCGGCTAGTTCTGGGAACTTCAAAACTGTTAGGATGGGAGGCCGAAGTCAGGCGGGTCTGTCTGGCAGGCTCAAGGCACGGCGGTATCATGGAGGAGCAAAGCCCGCTGGCATAGCGGTAGAACAGAACTAGATAGCAGACGGTCCGCCGGTGCGAAAGGATCCCGAGACTTGCTATTGTAACTCACAGCCTAGTGATTCATGATTACTATTCGTTGGCTATGGAAACCAATGACATACAGCGCTATACTCGTCGGTTGAGCACCGGTCTAACCTCTTCACATTGCTGTTGGCCCAGCATGATAAACTCCGCAAGCACTCTGTACATCCTGTAAACAAGCTGCTTTCCAAAGTTCCACCACTGTTCGGTGACCAGCCTCCACTCTCAGCCACAAAAGCTTGCCTGAAATATTAGACGTTCACTGGAATTTATTGTGACCACTCCTTTGTATTACAAAACTTTAAGGAGCACCTCGCTATTTTATCCTGAATTTACTTGGCCATATATAAAACTAGATATTTTCGTAGCGCATTTAGCGTTGAATTATTGCACCTAGAGCGGGTTTTTATCGAAGAGCATCTTTTGTGTACCCAAATGTGTTTTGGTAGTTTGTTGATCCCATCTATTCCTGATAATATAGTATCCTTTGGAAGAATCATTTTGTTTTTAATAGATGCAGACACTTTTGTGTCAGTAGCATCATCTGTACATTTTCATGAAGATCTCTTCTCACATGCTGCCATCTCTAACATATTCTACCTGAAGATAGTACACCGTATACTGTATTCCAGCGTTCCAAAACGGATTTGAAGGGTACTAGCAACATATATATGAGATTGAAGCTGAACAAATTTATTCTGAAGATAGTTAGAAGGTATCGTATAAAATAGGCATTAGAGATGTTAAGAATGGATTTGTTTCTGCAACTGTGTCATAGATCATCGGACTTGTATCTTACAGATCCCTTTTGAAAGCCGTACATGATTGCCTATTTCATATAGAGTAAGTTAACTAGTGATGCTGCTGCTCAACTGTTGTTCGCCTGTTGACAATTGAAGGTTAAGTATCAATCGAAACGTCGTGAACCAAAAAGCCTGGCAGGCGATGGAAGTCCGAGAAATAACAGTTCCATGCTGATCAGTATTCTGAGCAACAATGTTATTCATCACGCCGAATAACACTGAACATATTTATTATGTCAACAAGTTATTTATTACTCGTAGGTGAACGGTAAGAGCCAAACATTGTCGAAAACTGTGTTTCACCAACATAGTGTAGCTTTCTCTAAATTGTCATACATATTTATGTCAAAATATGGGTGAAGTTCATATAAACATGTCTGAAAATTCGCTCCTTTCACGAAGATTATGATTAGCGAAGAATTATACGATACTGGTTTTTGGAGGAGTAAGTTTCGTTGCCTGCTGTTGATACTGCTTGGAAATTGTCTCTTGAAAATTTTCGTTATGTTTGTAAAGAATAGTCAGCAGAATGGCTATCCTATATTAATTACAAATGGACTGGTTAACAAAATAAACAATTTTGTACATGTTAATGCGCAGCATAAAGAGGCTCGTTGTAGGATCTCATTGACAAAAATAAAAGTATCCTTTTTCATTTTCATAAATGTGATTCGGCTCTTAATGTGACCTTTATAGTTTCCGTGTACACTTACATCTTAATCTGTTTTCGAGGAATGTGATACGAGCTATATAAGAGGAACAGACGCTAATATTTACGCAAACGAAGGATTTCCTAACATATTTAGGTCTCTTTCTATCTTTTCATGTGCTAAATCTGCCCACCAACTTTTCTGACAAGATTCTGTAACGCCCTGTATACCCACAATGTGTTTATTTTCAAGGTCCTTGTAAGCAACCTCAATATGCAATCCTTTGTCGGCGTTGTTAACGTTTTCCACCAAATATCAAAGTACTCAATGATGAAGAGTCTCCTTTCTAATAATATTAATGTACATGCTACGCGCCAAACTTGGGTTGAGTGGATACTTACCTTCTACTGCTGAAGAACTGTTATCAGACCATATAGACTCGGCTACCCCTGATAAATCTAGTTACCTCCGAACGAACCAGGACAGTGGAACCAGCCGCCTAATTCCAAACTAACAACTTAATTTCAGAGGAGGCTTTTATTTACGGAGGGATTCCCTTAACAATTAGATCTTTCTTTCACTTCCCAACTTTTGTTGTGAAACTTTTCCGTCTTGAGATAAAAATTATATTAGCCATTTAGTTTCAGGGAGGATACCGAAGGTTTCAACTTTGCAAAATTTCATTTGGTTGATGAAACTTGGGATGCTGCGTTATTATTTTATCCTGATAAAAGTTAAAAGCTATGGAACTTTGAAGAATTCTCGCATCTTGAAGGATTAAGATGTTCGTAAGTTGTATCCGTCCTTGTACCAAAATTTTACCCATGGGGCCGTTGGGAAGCAGAAATATAAAGTCTTGCAGGATAATTCGCATCCGATTTCTGCAAAATGTAAAGCAGTGCATTTGGTTTTATTATAATCGATAACTCCTTATATTAATAACGTTTATCTCGACTGGTCCTTCGTAAGGCGATCGGTGTTGGATTTAGACAGTTGTTGAGCTGATTTGTCTCACCGCGGCAACGCATTTCGCATTTCGACATAAAAAATCAGTGCCTTAGCTTGCCGCCACCGGTGGATAATCTGTTACCTAAAAATCTATGCAGTAATTTTGTAGTATAGCTAGTCTACCCTCTAAACCCAGTGCTTCGATCAACAAAGTCCTATAGGCACAAGTCACATTTTCTGGGTTTTAACCTTCGTTGCCATGCTCCTTCTCTAACGTCTTCCCATAGACAGGGTACCCTAGCAAATCGAGTTTGCCACGTTTAGAAAAACATGTCATGTAATATCCCATTAAAGATTACGGAATCCACTTAGCTTTCAGCAAGTGCGTTTGGTCACAACTTACAATTTTATATCCTTAGAATATTGCACCTACACATACTTTTGCAAATTTTGAATGAAATCTACCGTTTAGCTCCTAATGTGGTTTCTATAAGACTCACATGAGCTCGTATGGGGAGGCTGATATTTTCTTCCATTTCAGTGTTCACTAAAAACACTTTTATATAGGGGAATAATTAAGTATGTATCGTAAGCTTAGCTGACGGTTGTTTGAGTAATTTTAAAGCAAAGAGTTTATATGGACATAGGTCCACAAATCCTCAAGATACAGGGTGTTAAAATTAAAAAAAAATGGTTTTCCCCCAATTTCTTAAATATTTACCTAATTTTGTTGTAATTCGGCAGTGGTATTTATAACATCAAGGAGCTAATTTAGCCCCAAAATGATTAAATTTATCAAGTCCACTGGCATCTCGAGGGGATCTGAACGAACAATTGTGAAAAAATATACGCTGTTGACTTTTGTGCAATTTTTATAATATTCTTTTTAGTAAGCAAATAGAAATACAACTGTTTGTCTCTTGATTTTTTCTCATATTTTGCTTGGTTTTCGAGAAAAAAAATTGCATATGCCTGAGCCATACAAGGAATATGGGGAAAACAGTCCACACGCTTGAATAGAACGTAATTTCCAAGAATAGTTTTCTTTTAATATTTAGGTTGGAATCGTCTGTGACCATCTGATTGTGCCTCATACCCTTTCACCTAGACTCAATGGAGAATACCGAAGCTTTTTTAACATTTGTTTTGCCAGGACTTTTAAAAGAAGTTTCAGTCATGGAAAGATTCTGTATGTGGTACATACCACACTTATTGCAGTGGCGCGGCAATTTTTTGATAAAAATAACCATAGTCACTGGATTTGGACAGCAAGCCCATACCTATGGCCCCATCGCTCGTCCGATATGAACCCCTTGGATTGTTTTCTCTGGGGACAGACACCTTAATGCGTTGGTATACAAAACTCCTACTAAAAGTGAAGAGGATTTATGGTAATCCAATGATGAGGCGGCTAGACAGTTGCTTTCGTGAAATTTATTAGTCTAAATCATTGATCCCAAAGTGATCTATATCGACCCCTAGGGGTCTATGACAACCTGCAAGGGGTCTACGTCAGCGAAAAAAAATGTTGGGGTCCATGAAATGAATATGGGGGTCCACGATAGTGGATCTCAACACATACACTGATAGTACCTATTTACTTACATCACACTATCTTATAATATCAAAACATATACATTATTTATAAAAGTACCTATGAAGTAAAAAATGTATTATATATGTTTATAAAATTGTGCAAGTTGTAGGATGTTGGTATTCGCTTTGTGGTCGCAATACATTTTGAACTTGTAAAAACCTGAGAGTCACAGTCTCAGAGCTTCGCTACCTTGCACTGACTTGTTCAATTAGTCACTCTATAAATACGAATGTGGGACAAATACGTTTATTCGTTTCCTGAATCTTGAAAAGGAAAGTGCTAAGAAAGTATTTTAAAAAATATAAACAGATAGTATATCACACAAATTATAGTGAGTCAGTGTTATTTTGTTTGAGAGTGCTGGAGAAAAGTAAGTACATTATTTTTTATCAATTTTTTTTTTGTACTCGTAGTTAGCAAAGATCGATAAATTACGCCAATCATGACTTTAGTTATTAGTAGTTAAATATTCAATCATGCAAAATTACACGAGTAATGCTCAATAGTTTCTTTTTGAAAGTTTTAGAAATCGGTAATATAGTTACAGTGCAATCTCCGTAATTCGAGCTAATTGTTGCAAGAAGATGTTCGAATTATGGAATGTTTTCGGAAAAATCAAAAAATATTTTTAACATACAGCTGCTGGATTTTCTGTCTTATTTAAATAATTTAATTTTGACCACAGAGAACTGATGCCATGTCCGAATCTAAAAAGAAATGTAGACAGTACAGTGTTGATTATTTGAAATTTGGCTTCATTCCATCATTGCCGGACAAACAATCGCCTATGTGCCTTTTATGCAACAAAGTTTTGGGCAATGACGCTATGAAACCATCTAAACTGCAAGATCATCTGAGAAGATGCCACCCTGATAAAACAGGGAAAGATTTGAAATACTTTCAAACACTCAAAGATAAATTTCAAAAGAGACCTACACTGGACAGAATGTTTGCTTCGACGTCACAAAGAAATGATGATGGTTTGCGGGCGTCTTACAATATCTCGTTACTTATAGCAAAATCCGAAAAACCGTATAATATCGGAGAGAAGTTAATTTTGCCAGCCGTTGAAGAGGTTTTGAAAACTGTTTTACACAAACCTGCATCTGATATCATTAAAATAATTCCCTTAAGCAACACTACTGTTGAAAGTCGTTTTGATGAAATGAGTTCTGATATTGAAAGCTTCTTATGTAGTTATTTGCAAACGACCCGTTTCTCTATACAACTGGACGTGTCAACTTTACCTGATAATACAGCATTATTATTAGCATATGTTCGTTTTATTATGAATCAAGAAATCTACGAAGAACTGCTCTTCGCAAGAACTTTGATAACCGACACTAAAGGTGAATCAATATTTCATGCTTTGAAGGATTACTTCATTGAAAATGCAATTCCTTTATCAAATATAATATCAGTAGCTACAGATGGAGCGCCTGCCATGGTTGGACGTTATCGTGGATTTATAAGCTATTTAAAACAAAATGTGTCAGGGGTGTTGGCAATACATTGCGTCATCCATCGACAACATAAAAATTTGAGTGTTAGATTGCATGAATCACTTCATTTAGTCATTGATGCAGTAAACCGAATCCGAAGCAACGCGTTGAATACGCGGTTATTTGCGCACTTGTGTGAAGAAAATGAACACTTTCATCAATTACTCCTTTCACACTGAAGTACGCTGGCTATCGAAAGGCTTATGTTTGACAAGATTTTTTGAGACTATTTTAGAATTTCTGGATACTAAAGATAAAATTTTAAAAGAAAATTTAATGAAGAGGAAAACAGACATCGCCTATTTAACAGATTTGTTTACAAAATTTAATATGGTCAATTTGCAATTACAAGGCGACAGTTTAAATTTGATTAAAACAAAGTCAATTCCCTAGTTTGTCACAGACAAGATGCCAGGAAGACGACGTTTCAACTTACGTTCAACATTTAAATGCCCTCTGTTCAGATTTTGAATCTAGGTTTGAGGATATTTTGACTATGGTAATACCACCGTGGATAATTAATCCATATGGTGACATAGAAGAAACGAATGTCATTATTATGAGGAACTGACTGAACTAAGTACAGATGAAGAACTTAAGGTTCAGTTTAAAAACGGATGTCAGCAATTCTGGCTGCAAAACAACATACCCGTTACTTATCCCGTATTATGGAATATAGCGAGGAAATTTTTAATTTCCTTTACATCGTCATACTTAGTGGAAAGGGGGTTCAGCGCTGTTACCAATCTCCTAACGAAAAAAAGAAACAGACTGGACATCATTAGCCGAGGAGATTCAAGATCAACCCTTACAAAATTGACGCCAAATGTTCATAATTTATTATTAAAGCATAAGGTTCATCCTTCTCACTAAAAATATTGACTTATTGCTTATGTTATTTTATTTATAGTTTATTTTATGTTTATTGGTATCTGACCAATAAATGCCCGCATTGGGAATAAGTGCCCGCATTGATTTTTTTAAAGAACCCCCCTTTATAGAAAATATTTTTTTTTAATTATTCTGAAAATTCAAGGAGGTACACACTAAAATTCGTTAATTTTTTGCCTATTTTTGGATAAGTTAAACGTATAAGAAGCGGAATTTAATCAAACTAACAGTGAAATTATTGTAGAACATACGTTTATGTTATAATTAATAAACGAAGTCGCTTATTGTACTATTTTAAGTAAAACACTTTTTTTATTATTTTTCACTTTTTTTTATTTTATCCCTCTTATTTTTTTTCAATGCGGGCACTTATTCCCAATGCTGGCACTTATTGGTCAGACACCTGTTTATTTAATATTACGTATATTTTACGTAACAGATACAAAATTTTATTTTGAGTAGTTTTAATGTGAATTCAATTAATAAATATATAAATTAACATGTGTTTTTACTTTAAGTTCACTAAACTTCACTACAGTTAGAAAGTTACAGGAAATCAATATCAGGTAAGTAGGGGGTCTACCCAACACGGAAAAGCATGGCAAGGGGTCTACGACACAAAAAAGTTTGGGGAACTCTGGTCTAAATGTTAGTCTTATTTAGTATTTGTTAGAAAATTAGTAATAAAACATTAAAAAAAAATAATTTCAAAAAGAGACTTTCCCATATTCCTTGTGATATGCAATTAAGTTGACTTTATTTTTTTTTTTGTTTTTTAATCCACAGCGGCATCGACTTCTAGGTCATTAGCCGCTTCCCTCCTGCCTCATTAGGTCATTTTTTTTTCCAAACCTAACATCTCAGGGGTAGATCTGAGATGGAAATAGAAAGACACAGGACAAACATATATGGTATAAATAACAGTAAGTATAGTATACAGACAAGTTCAATATTTACTCCGCATGTGACTGAGAATCTTTAATAGCTAAGCTGCCTCTTCAGTTATCTAATGATGTGACATCCACGTGTATACCATTTTATTTTTCAGAGCTGTCCAGTATGATACAAGGATAATAAGGTAAGACCAGATAGGTATGGGATGTAGGTGAGAATGCGTCGTAAAATGTTGATGTGGAAGTGGCTGGAGGCGTAACGAAATAGGAGTATCTATATCTTGGTGTATGTATCCGAGCGCAGCAGGAAATCCATAACTTTTGGCCATTCCGTTTTGAGCAGGGTTTGTATATTGGAAGACATCTGTAGTTCCCTGCGGAGATCACTGTAGAGTCGACATTCCACCAGAATGTGTTGAACAGTGAGGTCTGTTTGACACATGCTAGACATTGTGGTCTGTGATCGCCGGCCAACAGGTACGCATGGGTCAACTTACAATGGCCAATTCGTAGTCGGCATAAGACTGTCTGCTGCCGACGATTCAGTTGCTTCGGATAAGTCCATTTTTCGATACTTGTCTGGACGGATCTCATGTGTCCGTCATATAGGTCCCATTTGTGCTGCCATGCTTGTTTTGTAGTGTCTTTTAAGTGTTTTACATAGTCGGATAGCGGAGTAGGAATGCCTTCATCCGGTGGCATGGTGGCTGCTTGCTTTGCCACTGCATCAGCCAATTCATTGCCGATAATATTCACATGACTAGGTACCCATATGAAACGGACTTTTTTATGGTCATTTTCTAGTGAGCTGGTTAAGTTCAAGATTCGACTTATTCTTTCATCCTTGGTGAAGTTATTTCCTATGGAGCTGATCACACTCAGAGAGTCTGATACTATCGAACACGCTAAGCTAGATGACAATGCAAAGAATAGAAGTGCCTGCCAGATGGCATAACATTCTGCAGTGAAAATACTTGAAATCGGATCCAGGCTCCACATGTGGCAAACACTGTTAACTACTATTGATGCTCCCACTCCGGTACTGCTCTTAGATCCATCCGAGTATATGAAGAGATGATCGTGGAGGTGATCTGTAATTTGTTTGAAACGAGCGAGATACACCTGGGGTGCTGTCTCATTTTTAAGAAATACAGAAAGGCGAATATCAATATGTGGCTTTGACCTAGTCCAAGGTGGAGTGTCGTATGGGGCTCTCTGCAGCACATCCCTTATTGATATGTTGTTCGCTTGTTGGAATTCAAGGCTACGGATTCTGGCTGGACGTGTATACTTTGGGCGATTTGTATGTTCGTTATCGCTTTCCAATATACTCAGATTAATATTTCTGGTAAGAGATTTTATTTTAGTCATATAGATGGCAGTTTGCATTTCACCTCTTAATTGTAAGGGTATTGCTGCAGCATCACAGAGGACGGCACTTGAAGGACTCGTACGAAAAGCCCCTGTAGCCGCTCTTAGGGCTGCCAGTTGAATCCTTTCAAGTGCCTTGATCTTGGATGGTCTTGCAGAATTGTAAACAACTCTGGCATAGTCAATTCGAGACTCGATTAGGCTCTTGTAAACCTTTATGAGAGCTTCGCGGTCTGAACCCCATCGGGTATTTCCTATGCATTTGATCAGGTTGACGGATTTTCTACAACGAGTTGTGAGATGTTCAATTTGATCCTTCCAGTAGAGCTTGTGGTCAAAAATAATGCCCAGGAACTTAACAGAGTTTTCAGCTTTTATAGTTTGTCCTCTCAGTGTGAGAGAGACCTGCGGATGTGCTGTGCGAAGTCTGCAAAAATGGATGCACGTCGATTTTGTTGCTGAAAAGGAATACCCTCTATCCCTTGCTATACAGTCTAGTCTGTTTATTTCATCCTGCAGATGGTCAAAGTTTCCATCAAGTGCGGCGGTGGAGAATATGCAGAGATCGTCTATATATAAGAGGGGTTGAATGTTCGGAGGAGTGCTATCAACCAGGAAGTTAATGGCTACGATGAATAGTGAAACACTTAGAACGGATCCTTGTGGAACGCCATTTTCCAACCTCCTTGTCGAGAACCTGGAGTCTCCGACCTGGACTCGGAATGAGCGATGAGACGAGAAATTTTGGATAAGTTTTGGGAGATTGCCACGAAGACCCCATTCGTGGAGCTGTTTCAGAATACCAAAGCGCCAGGTCATGTCGAACGCTTTTTCCAGGTCAAACATGACTGCCGTTAGGTGTTGCCTTTTAATGAATGCATCCTGGACTGCATTTTCAAGATTTACGAGTGCATCTACCGTGGAGTGGTACTGCCTGTAGCCGACCTGATTGTTTGAGATCAGCTGGTTATGTTCTAGGTACCATACTAGTCTAAGACTTATCATTCTTTCAAAGAGTTTTCCCAGGCAGCAGGTTAGCGACACAGGTCGATAGCTGTTAGGTGAAGTAGGGTCTTTACCGTCTTTGAGAATGGGTACTATAATGGCAACCTTCCAGGCATCAGGGTATATACCTCGCACCCACGCATTATTGAATATCTGTAGTAACTGAGTTTTGACAGACCTTGGAAGGTCTCGAATCATGCAGTAAGGTATCATATCTATACCCGGTGCAGAGTCTTTACAGTTCTCTAAGGCAGACTCGAGTTCTTCATATGAGAATGGTGCATTGTATAGATGTAGTTCCGATGTGTCAAAATTGATTCCCTGTGCTTCGGAATTTAGTTTGAGCTGCTGAAAGTTGGGATCATAATTTGCATTGCTGCTAGCGTGTTCAAACTGGTCTGCAAACGTGTCGCATATGCAAGAAACATCCTCGATTACCGAATTAGCTACCTTCAAAGCGCTTGGGGGTCTAAACGGATTCCTGCCTGCAATAACATTGATCTTTTGCCACATCTGTTTGATAGGTGTTTCAGAAGTTATGGACGAGACATAAGTTTCCCATGATTTCTTTTGGCTCTCATTTATGAGCCTTCGTGCTTTAGCACGTAGTTTTTTGAAAGAGATCATGTTGGGCATGGTTGGGTTGCGCTTGAATCTATTCAGAGCGGTTTTCTTCTCGTTGATTGCATTCTGAATGTTTTCATTCCACCACGGCACAGCTTTATTAGATGAGGTCCCGGATGTCATGGGAATGCTAATCTTTGCTGCATCTGTTATAGCGTGTGTGATATCGTCCACTGCTATATTAATGTCTTCAGTTAGAGGAGGGATACGAAGGTGCTCAGAAAATGTGTTCCAATCAGCTTTCGCAGTCAACCATCTTTTATGTGACGGATAGAAAAGTTTGGGGACATCCGTTGTTATGATGATTGGAAAGTGATCACTAAAATTGAGATCATCTAAGACCTTCCAGGATAATCTAGTAGCCAGTTGTGGTGAGCATAGTGAGAGATCTATAGCAGAGGATCCAGCTGTTCTGATATCGAAGTGTGTAGGAGATCCTGAGTTCAATAGAACTAAGTTCGATGAATCAATGTATTCCTCTATAGTTCGTCCCCGGATATCTCTGCGCATAGATCCCCAAAAAGGTGAGTGCGCATTAAAATCGCCCATCAAAATAATTGGTCTTGGAAGCTCTGATAGAAGCCTGTACAACTGATCAATATGCCAATCGCAATCAGGTAAGTATAAGCTACACAATGTAGCAGCAAATGGCGTTGTGATGCGAACTGCGACAGCTTGAAGTTCCGTATCCAGTCTCTGTTCCTGCGCTATGATATTCTGCTTTACGAGTAAGGCCACACCACCTCGTGCTCTGCGGTCTGGTATGACATCCTTGCGGTAAGTATTGTAGTTTCTAAGAGAGAAAGATGTCTCTGGACGGAAGTGGGTTTCCTGTAATGCAATACAGAAAGGATCGTTCTCCCTAACCATCACACGAAGTTCATTCACATGAGACACACAACCATTGCAATTCCATTGCATTATGTTTTGCATATTGTACTAAAAAGTTTAACTCCTATAATTAAAATATGGAGAAATTATCCCAAAAGTTAGAAAATAATGTAAAAGTAAATATTAAATAAATACATATATAAATACATGGACAAGTAAACAAATATCAAATTAAGGTGAATAAATTAACATAGAATTAAATATTAAAATTTTAACTATCTATTATCACAGGTTCATCACAGTTAGGTTCGCTTCCAATCTGGTTGTCTCCAGATTGTGGGTTTGAAGCATTAGGTTGTCCACAAGACGCAGTATTAGTTCTTGCGTTGATTTGATCTGGCTTGGTTTGAGCTGGAGCAGCCCTCTTTCGGGGTCTACCCTTCGGCCAGCCGCGCTTGCCTTTTCTGGATTCTGGGTCGTCGGTCTGAGATGACGTTAGACTTGCATCAGAGAGATCTGACCCATCAACAGGTGAGGATGCCTTTCTTTTTGATTGATTAGAGGCATCTGATTGGCTGTGGTTTCTAAGAGACAAGCTATGTGATACTTTTGGCTGAGGTGTAACGAATTGAGGTTGCCCAATTTCATGGAAGTCTTTGCCTTTCAGTGCTTGAGAAATCGAAGATTGGATGATATTAGTCAGACGTGGGATGATCTTTTCGATAATATCATCATCCTGGCTCTTTTGCGTGGCTTGTGCATACGACACGTTTGGTTGTGGAGTATGCACCACCACCTTTTTCTTGGCCTCAATATAACTTATTTTGTCAGTAGCGATCAGTTTCTGAATAGCCAATTCTGTTTTGTATCTTGGGCATTCCTTCGATGAAGCCACGTGAGGCCCGTGACAATTTAGGCACTGTACCGGGCGATCACATGGTCTTCCCATGTGTAACTCCTTTCCACATATGCATACCTGTTCATTTTGGCAAGACAATGACGTATGGCCGTACCGTTGGCATCTAAAGCAGCGTACTGGTGGGGGAATATACTGCCGAACATCAAGTTTATACATAGCGCATTTAAGTTTCGATGGTAATCTGGGGGAGTTGAATGTGATTATGTGATTTGGTGTATCACGCAGTTCATTGTCCCTCTTGACTCTAATTCTCTGTACATGTATTACTCCTTCTGATTTCAGTTCCTCGAGAATTTCACTTTCAGGGCAATTTAAGAGGTCTTTGCAGTACACGACCCCTTTGCTAGAATTTAGCGTTGGGTGGGCTTCTACTGTGACAGGAATATCTGTAAAATGCTGTATTCTTATGAGTCTGTGAGACTGGGCATCTGTTTTTGTTTCCACCAATATGCCAGCTTTAATCTTTTTAACAGAGTTAGGGTCTCCTATTATACCATTTATGGTCTTAGAAATAAGGAATGGACTAACTGTTGCAAAATTATCATTATCAACTCTCTTGATGACAAGGAACCGGGGGACGGGCCCATCCGTCTCCTTGACATTATTGTTCGGTCCAGTGGAAGCTCTACATGTAGCTCCACCTTCGCCATCGTTGCCTACATTTAGGGGGGCAGGCACACCCTTGGTTTTTGTTTTGTTTGCCATGCGAAATGCTGATCTTCCTCGGCTCCCCACCCTCCATGGAGCCTCAACGGGAGATTGTGCTCATTATCGCCTTCCGCTAGAACACAACCCCAGGGATACCGTGAATGTCGAAACAAAGGAAGTATAGTCCCCACAGATAGCTCCACCATACATCGAGGATAGCAAACCATCCTCGTCTGGCTTCTACTACCTGTGGAGGCTCGCCCAGCCAGCCCTCTGACGGGATGGCGCAGCCGATTGACCAACGCTGGGCTAGGCGTGGCCGCCCTTCTAGACTGACCGCCGGACCAAAGTGGCGTGTTGCCCCCCTGACTGGTAGGGCTCAACCACCAGGATTCCATTGGCCAGCTTACGGGTCTCCGGGCGCGGCACAAACACCCGGGAGGCTAAGAGGAAGCTCCACACGCCGCCTCAACGCATGGGGTAAGGATAGGAGAGGAAAGTCGAGGGAAAGCGGACAGCTGTACAGGATATAATAAAAGGAGAAAGAATGGGAGAAAAGGGGAAGGAAAAGTCCAGGGTTTGGCAGAATTAGTAAGACTACCAAACCCCGAACTCCCTGCCTGGGGCCGTGGGGGCGACGCTCCCCATGTATCTTCTCTTGAAACGGGATCAAAGATCCGGCTTCAAAAGTAGATACCCCCTGCGGGGAGTTGACTTTCTTTTCTCGAAAACTAATCAAGAAAAAATTTCATGAAACAAAAGTCAGTGGTTATTATTATTAGTTATTATTATATATTATTAAATTATTACTATTATATTATTGTAATTATTATTATTATTATTATATATTATTATTATTACTACTATAACTTTACTATTATTACTATTATTATAATGCTTATTATATTTATTATTATTATTTAATTCTTGTAATTATAATTATAATTATTATTATATCATTATTATAATTATTATTATTTTATTATTATTATTATTACTATAATATTATTATTATTGTTATTATTATTATTATTATTATTATTATTATAATTATCATTATTATTATTATAATTATGATTATTATTATTATTATAATTATTGTAATTATTACTATTATAATTATATTATTATTATTATTATTATATTTTGGGGACAAGGGCCTGTGAGTAGCCTCCGCGAGGCAAAAGCTGCCCAGGCAGGTGTATAGCGTAATACAGACTTATAGTCCATCAGCTTCTGCACCTGCAAGACCGTCCGTGCGTGGTGAAGAACCACATGCTGCTAGAGCTGTCCCTGCTCTTAACAGAACACGGCGGATCTAGAGGAGTAAACCTCAAAAAAAAAAATCCGCAATCCCAAGGTGTTTGCCGTGCTGAGGGGATGAATGGCACTGCGTTAGTGTGTTCCAAACGGCTGCCTCCGGATACCGGGCGACCTCCGGTTGAAACTAGCCTTGCTATGATAAGCCTGCTCTTTCATAGTCGACCTCCATATCAGAGCCTACTCGTGGGAATAAGATGAAGCCTACTCAAAACCAAAACATCCAGGAGGCGCCCGCCCTCCAAAAACGGGTAGTGCGGGGGAGCACTTTCCAGTCCTTCAGCAGGCGTGAGGATGGTGGGCGATTGCCCCCGGTTTCTGCTTGTTAAAAGAGAGCGATAATTTTGATAAAGTGAGCCCTTTTGTTATATCAAAGACATTATATGGAATTGTTGGTGAAGTAAAGTTAGTGAGAAAGGTTCGAGAAGGTCTCCTCGTTGAAACTAAATCTACACAGCAGACTATGCGACTATTCCAGGTAAAAAAGTTTGGAGAATTTGATGTGAGTATTGAGGCACACCAGTCCCTCAATACCCGAAAAGGCGTGATTTTTTGCAGAGACTTGCTCAACTGCTCGATTGAGGAGATATTGGATGAACTGAAAGGTGATGGTGTCATACATGTAAGAAGGCTAAAGAGTAAAAGAAATGGTGAACTGGTTGAAACTCCAAATCACGTGCTGACATTTAGGAAAACTGTCTTACCAAAGGAAATCAGCGTTGCGTTCCATAAATTAAATGTAAGGCCTTATATTCCACCACCTACCAGGTGTTTCAACTGTCAAGCTTTAGGTCACACAGCTGGAAACTGTCAGAAGGAAAAAATATGTCCATGTGGTAATCCTCCACATGAAGGGCCTTGCCCGGAGCCCAAAAAATGCGTAAATTGCGAAGGTCCACATTCAGCAGCTTATATGAATTGCCCAAAACTAAAAGCTGAAGCAGCAATACAGAAAGTAAAGGTAATGGAAAACATAACATATGCAGAAGCAAAAAGAAAAGTAAATATAACCACTCCAAAACCTACTACGTCTATTCTGCTGCCGTCCAAAAGTCATCAGAAATGAACATTCAGCAGATCATATCGAGAATAATTCCTCATATCGAAACTGCAGTTAGAAACGCAATCTCATGTTCTACATCTAAGTGCGACCATTTTAAAGCCCCATCATCAGGGCTAATCTTCCGTAGAGATAGATCTGATTCTGTCTCTACAAATTTATCGGCAGCGTCCGAAAAAAGAAAAAACCAGGGGACTCCACTACAGATGATGATTCATCTGCTATGGACCCCAACTCAAATCCAACAAAAAAACGGGGCAGGCCTAAAAGGACTGCCCCGTGAGTGCTATATCACTTATATCAACTCTATTTTAAAAAAAAAAACTATTTATTTTATTTATTATGTACCGTCCATCCCTACATACTATTTATTTTATTTATTTGTTGTGAAAGTATTTTATTTACATACATTTAAACTCTTAAAATTGCAATGGAATCAATCATAAGTGGAACTGCAATGGAATTGTCCAACGGTACTGTGAGCTTAGGCTGCTTTTACAAAATCATGATCCAATGTGCTTATGTATTCAAGAGAGCCATCTCAGACCAAATCAAACTTACTCTCTTAGAAAATATAACATCTTGAGAAAAGATGTTGCAGCTGTCGAGCGAGCACATGGAGGAGTTGCCATAATTTTACGTGAGGATGTCTGTTTTGAGCCTTTATGTGTAAACTCAGCACTACAAGTTGTTGCAGCTCGAATAACAGTTCCTGTAAAGGTAACTGTCTGTAATATATACCTACCTGATGGAAATTGGCGAATTGGTGACATCGAAAACGTTATATCTCAGCTCCCAGCACCATACTTGCTCAAGGAGATTTCAATGCGCATAATCCCCTGTGGGGATCAGGACGTTTAGATCACGAGGAGAATTGATAGGAAACTTACTAGAGAGAGAAGATCTGATGTTGCTAAATACAGGAATGTCCACCCATCTGGCTGCTCGTTCCGGATCTTTCTCTGCGATTGATCTAGCGATCAGTTCAACATCCATAGCCGATCGCCTCCAATGGAGAGCTCTAGATGACATGTATCATAGTGATCATTTTCCTTGTATCACGTCCTTTGACATATCTAGAAGTAGTCCCCAAGTACCTCAATACTGGTTGATGTCAAAGGCAAACTGGCAGCATTCGAAGACTACTTATCAATTGTGAGTCCTGTACAAGATAATAACATTGGTATTCATAGTTTTACTCAGCTGATACATCAGGCTGCGGTGAACAGCATTCCGCTTGGTGGTGGATCTCCAAGAGGCCGTCGGTTACCATGGTGGAACTCTGACATATCCGATGCCGTGAGATCAAAAAAGCGTGCACTCAATATTTTAAGAGGAACTGCACGGTATCAAACATGATATCTTTTAAGAAAGCTAGAGCTAAAGCGCGACGTCTCATTCTAGAAAGCCAGAGAAAATCATGGAGAGAATATGTCTCCACTATTACTACTGAAACGACAGCAAGTGAAGTATGGAATAAAGTCAGAGCCGTGTATGGTAGACAATCAGTTAGGCAAATCAAACATCTGCGGACCTGTAACAGCAACATCATTAACAGCACAAATGAGGTCTGTAATTTACTAGCAGATAAATTTGCTACCGTCAGCAGCTCGGAAAACTATAGTCGCGAGTTCAGGTCCACCAAAAATGCAAGGGAATTACCATTAGACTTTCAACAGACGTATTTAGCGTATAATGAGCCATTCCAACTGTTTGAGCTAGAAGAAGCCTTAAAAAAGACAAATCGATCAGCTCCTGGTCCGGATATGGTAAATTATGAGATGATCCGTCATCTCCCTCTCCATCTCAAGCTTACTCTCCTCAACATATACAACAGGATATGGCTTGCAGGAATATACCCAAAAGACTGGAAACTTGCAATCGTCATTCCCATTCTTAAACACGGAAAGGATCCACTCTTGCCTGAAAGTTATAGGCCCATAAGTCTTACTTGCTGTCTCGGAAAAATATTAGAGAGAATGGTAAATGAGCGCCTGTCGTGGTTTCTTGAAAAAAATGGCTTACTTGTTGATTACCAGGCAGGATTTAGAAAAATATGTCTACAGTGGATCAACTTGTCTATGTAGAGAATGTCATCCAAAATGGGTTTAAAACCGTCACCACACAGTAGCTGTGTGTTTTGACATAAAAGCTTTTGATATGGTCTGGAGATATGATGTTCTATACCAACTGCACAACTGGGGCTTTAGAGGAAATCTCCCAAAATTTTTGAAATCCTTCCTTACAGACAGGCGTTTTCAAGTACGTGTAGGAAACACTCTTTCACAGTCCACACCTTGGAAAATGGAATACCACAGGGATCGACACTTAGCTGTACGCTTTTTGCGATTGCTATTAATAAACTTGCCGAGTCCATAAATCCGGTGGTGGACAGATGTCTATACGTTGATGATTTGTGTATACTATCATCAGGCCCTTCCATTGAAGAGATTTCCGGTAACTTGCAGACAGCAATAAACAAATAAGCCAAAATGCCATAAACAGTGGTTTCACATTGTCAAATACCAAAACAAAGTGCGTACATTTCTGCAGACTCCAACGTCAGCATGATGGGCCACTACTTTATCTACAAGGCCAATTAATCCCCAACGAAACATCTATGAGATTTTTGGGATTGATATTTGACTCAAAGTTAACGTGGAAATGTCATATTGCAGAATTAATCTATAGGTGTAAGTCAACGTTGAATGTTATTAAGTGTCTGAGTTCTACCCGGTGGGGAGCTGATACAGAGGTTCTGATAAAAATATACAAGTCCTTGGTTCTATCAAAAATCGACTACGGATGCATTGTGTACTCATCCGCTCGACGTACTGCACTCAATAAGTTAAACACTATCCAAAACCTAGGACTGCGGTACTGCCTTGGAGCATTCCGTACAACGAGAGCAGCTAGCCTTTGCGCTGAAGCAGCCGTCGAGCCATTAACTCTAAGGAGAAAAAGACTCATACTCTCATACGAAGTCAGTACATCTGCTACGCCACATCATCGGAATTTCTCTCTGTTAAGTACGTATGATGAAACCTATAATAGAAGGCCTACTATCACAAGACCCCTCAGTGTGAGAATTTGTGAAATATCTCGAGAGCTAAATTTGACTAAAATGCCAGTATATCCACTCAAAAATGAAGCCCCACCTTGGCAGATCCCATCTGCACAAGTTAACACGGAGCTAACTAAATTTCACAAAAGGAAACACCAACAGTACAACTGAGGTCTCATTTTCAAGGTATCCTGGAACAGTACACATGTGCCGAAACCATCTACACAGACGGTTCGAAAACTGCCTCAGGAGTTGGTTGCTCGATTATCATAAACGGGGTGGCCCATTTATGGACTCTCCCACCAATGACATCGATTTTCACAGCCGAACAGTATGCAATTTTACAGGCGCTTAAATACTGCCAGATAGAGTCAAAAAGCAACCTTACTCTTATAGTCAGCGATCCTTTGAGCACCCTACACGCTATGTCAAATCGCTATTCCCGTGATCCGTTAATCTTAGCATGCCTTCAGACATTAAAGGTGTTGATGGATGGCGACAAGAGGGTAGTCTTTATATGGGTACCAGGACACGTAGGTATACTAGGAAATGAACTGGCAGATCAATCTGCAAGGCAGGCTGCTGCCGCAACTGGAATTGGCTGTACTGTAAATAGTGAAAGCACCAGACTTGAAAATGAAAATTAGACAATGCATACAGAAGCATGGCAAAGACAGTGGAACAATGGACTTACTCAGCTAAGAACAATAAAACCTGATGTAACAAAATGGACACCTAACGTCAAGATGAGTAGAGAAGAAGCCGTCCGGATACATAGACTGCGTTTGGGCCACACAGCATTGACACATTCCTACTTACTCTCTGGCCAAGGCCATCCAAATTGTCCGTCATGCGAGGCACGATTAACTGCAATGCATATTATGATAGAATGTCCAGCGTTAAGCAACCTTAGAAACAGTTTTGGTCTGTCAAGAGATTTCGCAGAAAATCTGAAAAAGCCTGATCTAATAAAAAACACGATATCGTTCTGAAATGCACGGGCTTTTACTGGAAACTCTAACTATACTCAACCAAAATTGAATCACATAACAACACTCAGCTAATACCCAGTAGTCGATGCTGCATAATCGCAAGAACTACGACTATATTATTATTAGTGTAATAGGATTATTATTATTAATAATTATTATTATTATTTATTACTATATAATATTGTATTATTATTGATAAACTCTTATTAACTTATTATAATGCTATATTACTTATTCTAATAATTGATTATATTATATGAAGATTATTAAATTAGGATGAGGATTATTATTATTACTATAATTATGATTATTATTATTATTATAATTATTGTATTACTATATAATCTTCTTAGATTATAATTATTATAAATAGATTATTATTATTATATTATTGTAATTATTACATTATAATAATAATCTTATTATTATTATTATTATATTATAATATTATTATTATTATATTATTATTATTATTTATTACTATTATTATTATTATAATTATTGTAATTATTATTATTATTATAATTATTATTATGATTATTATTATATTATTATTATTATTATATATATTATGCTTCTTATAATTATTATTATTATAGTTATTTTATTCTTATTATTTTATAATTATTGTAATTATTACTATTATTATTATAATTATGATTATTGTTGACATTATTAGCTACCGAAGCGGACATATACTAAGAGCGACATATGGCCGGATGGGGTAAAATAATCAACCGGTTTTTTCGCTCTAGAAGGAGATCAACACCTCAGCGGGTCAACAACGCCCAATGCCTACGAACCCTTCACATCATGTACGGCTTGCCAAGCAAGATTGATGATCTCATTTGTGGTTAAATGATAATCCTGTAGATGTATTATGCATTTCTGAACATTGGCTTAGTGATGATCATTTGGCAATGGTAAACCTAAACCAATATTCTCTTATATCCTTTTACTGTCGCCCTCCAAGATTACATGGTGGTGTTGCTATATTGCACGAATGAATCAGCAAATTAAACCCTTGGATTTAAAGAATGTTTGTGTTCCATTCCATGCTGAATTTTGTGGGGCAACCATTGGCAATATTGCTATTATAACTGTTTATAGATCTCCTTGTTTAGGAAATCCTCATTATTTATTGATGCCTTCAATCGTTTACTGATAGTATTTATTCTAGACATAAGACTTATTGATACTTGGCGATTTTAATTTAGATTTCAGTAGTAATGTTGAAACAGTGACACACCTTTGTAATATTTCAAATTCATTGGCTTACGTCAATGTATTTATGAAATACCAGAGTTACACCTACTTCGGCGTCTGTTTGGATAATATTTGACCAACTTGAACAATGATAATATTGAGACAGGGACAATAGATTTAAACATTTCCGACCACTTAGGAATTTTTGTGATTTTTTTATATTAAAAGATGAGATTCATTCAATCAAACCGCCCAAAAGACGCTTATTACAAAAAAAAAGAATGGTTTCATTGCCAACAGAATCCATAGTATGGCGTCCGACATGAACGTAGATTCTAACTCTGCAGATAACATGGAAATAGTATCTACCGTTTAATATCAAATTGTATCGATAATTGTTTTCCGTTAAAAGCTGTGGATAAGTCAGCTCACAAAGTTAAGTGGTATACAGACACTGAAGCAGCTAAGGAAAGATATGGTGAACGCAAAGAGCCAGTTTTCGCATAGCGGGGATGAGCGTGATTGGGAGAGGTATAAGGATATACGTAGCATATACCGTCAAAAATTGAAATTGGAAAAAAGGAACTTTACTCTGAACATGATACACCAGGCGGAAAATAAAACTAAAGCAATCTGGAGATAGTCGATAGCGAGAGAGGCATCAGGAAACAGAAACACACAAACGTCTCAAGTGATGAATTCAATAGTTTTTTCAGTACTATTCTTGTAAATTTGAGGGCATTGAAAAGCCTATATTAATTACTTGTATCTCCTCAACCGTACTCCCAAGACACCGCATTCGTTCTTCATGTCTGCGATACTCCAAACAGATGTGAGATGTGCTATGCACAACTAAAAGACTCACCCTCACTCGACTTCTATGGTATGACAGTGCTATGTTGAAAATAGCCAGTGAGGATTTCATTGAACCTTTAACAATACTATTTAATAAGTGTGTTAATGAAGGCTTGTGGCCTGATGCTTTTAAATTGTCAAAGGTCATTCCCATTCATAAGAAAGGGATGAATGAAGTATCTTGATAACTATAGGCCCATCACAATAATTCCTTAATAAGTAAATTATTCGAATTGTAATCAAAGAAAAATTAATAAAGTACTTTGAAAAGCACTCCCTCCTTTCAGCTTCCCAATTTGGTTTTCGGAAGCACTGTTCAACCATTAAAGCCATGCTTAGTTTTCTTTGAGATGCTTTAGAGTGCATTGACAAGAGAACCACCGCTCTAGCAACTATGTGTGACTTAACCAAGGCTTTTGACTGTGTAGACGCAGTTATACTGCTTGACAAATTGGAGTACTATGGGATCCGTAGCAAGTCATCCCAGCTTATGAGATCATACTTAGTTAATAGGAGACAGATGGTTAGCCTTGATGGAGTAGAATCCCAGGTTCTACCGATTACGAATGGGGTACCCCAGGGCTCTGTCTTGGGCCCTCTATTATTTTTAATCTACATCAATGACCTCCCACAAAATGTCAACAATAGCAAATGCTACCTTTTTGCAGACGACACTACTCTGCTCTCCAAGGCTACCCAACTTGACGAGGCCCACAGTCTCGACCAGGTTAAGCGGTGGTTCTCCGCAAACAAGCTCAAACTTAATGAAGCGAAAACCAGTACGCTAAGAATAACTTCCGACAAATGGAATGAGACTTCATCATCCGTAAAGTTATTAGGGATCGTTGTGGATAGCCGCTTGACCTGGTCGGAGCATGTGGACCAGGTGTGTACCAAGATCTCCAGACAGATGTTTATCATGAGGCAACTGGCTCAGTGTTTGCACAGACAAACCATGAGAACTGTATACTTTAGCCTCATTCATAGTCATCTGTCGTATGGTATCATCCTCTGGGGTAATTCTGTCAAGGCCCAAAAAGCATTTACAATGCAAAAGGCTGCTATACGGATTGTAGCTGGCGTCTCCTACGATCATACGTGCCGCGGTTTGTTCAAAGAGATGCGCATACTGCCGTTAGCATGCCTGCTCATACATGAGACCCTTTTACATGTTCACGCAAACCTGAGTACTTTTTCGATAAGATCAGAGACACACAGCTATAATACAAGATACGCTAATGATATATCATTACCGCAATCTAGGATCGCCATGACACAAACAATAAGATTAATGTGTCGCTTTACAATAACTTTGTTAGATATCATAAGCGGTCCAATATTGAGAAGATGTCTAACAAACAGTTCTCTAGGTTCGTCAAAAACTATTTGTTAAAAAACTGTTTCTATACTGTAAGTGAATATTTAAGTGCATGTGATCCTAGTGATCAGTGATCGTGTGTAGAGCAAGAAGACAGACTGTATAAACTTTATCTAGTTTGTGACCTCAAACATGTATCTATATGTATAAGTGGTCAATAAATGGTATGGTATGGTATGGTATGGTATTATATATTATATTATTATTATTATTATTATTATTATATTATTATGATTGTGATAATTATTATTATCATTATTATGATTATTATTATTATTATTATTATGATTATTATTATTATTATTATTATTATAATTATTATTATCATTATATTATTATTATTATTATATTATTATTGTTATTATTATTATATTTTATAATAATATTATTATTATAACTATTATTATTATTATAATTATTATTATATTATGATTATTATTATTATATTATTATTATTATTATATTATTATTATTATTTATTATAATTATATTATTATATTATTATAACATTATTATTATTCTATTATTATTATTATATTATTATATATTATTTTTATTATATTATTTTATTTTTTTTTTTTTTTTTTCCCACGGCTTCGACAGATGATGTCATTTGCCGTATCCCTCCTCCACATATAGGACATGTCATTGTCACCCAGGGGTAGATCTGAGTGCATTTTATCACAGGTAATATCAATCATCAATAATATATTTAAAGTCTCAATATATTTAATAGGTGGGTTCTTTTCTCACTTTTCAAGTATCACACAGTGTGTGTCTTGGATACTGAATTATATGTTAAGTACCATCGAGTAGAGAATAGTAGGTAACTGGCATGTACGTTTATTATGCATTATATGTCACATGGTTTTAGTTATTGGTTTATTTGTATAAGCTATTTTATGGAATATCTTATTCAGGGTTTAATAAGTGTATCATCTTACATGTTTATATTTTCAGGAAAACTTGTATTTCTCTTAAGAAGTTAAGGATGTTTATCATGCTACCGGCGTCATTGCCACAGAGCCCACGTTGTAGGCTGTTAATAATGTCAAACGATTGGCGGACTCTAGAATATGTTGGGCATTCCAAGAATATGTGGTCAATTGTTAGCTGAGTTTGGCAGTTTTCGCATTGCGGTGGATCCAGGCCGCGAATGAGATGCATGTGTGTTATGTTGCAATGGCCTATGCGTAATCGTGTAAGCGTCACCTCTTCTCTTCGTGGTAGTGATGGGAGGTGCCATTTTTTAACTGTAGGTTTGTATCTTTTGAGGGTAGTTTCGCATCCATTCCATCTCTCTTGCCATACAGACATCAACTTATTCTTCAGAAAATTTTTCAGGTCTTCCGGGTGGACCAGGTTGTTGGCGTTGACAGTATCGGTTGCTGCTTCACGGGCCAATTCGTTAGCCCTTTCATTACCTGGAATCCCTACATGACCTGGAGACCATATAAAGATAACATATTTCCGATCTGATTCCAGTAAGACAAGCCAATGAAGTATTTCTTGAACCAATGGGTCAAAGGAATTTGTGGCAGATATAGATTGAATGGCACTAAAGGAATCGCTGCAGATTAGGTAAGTACCTGCTTCATTGTGGTTATTTATATATTCCAGTGCTTTAAGCAATGCAAGTTGCTCGGCTCTGAAAACCGAGGTCATGGGATGTAGTTTAAATTTTTGCTCGTGTCCCGTTGATGTATAGGCACATCCAACGCTATCAGCTAACTTTGATCCATCAGTATATATAATATTTTTAACGTTTGTGTAACTATTTACAGTGTCATTAAACAATGCAAGAAATAAGGAGCTATTGGTTTCATCCTTCTTGTACCGTGCACACTGCAAGTCCAATACAGGTTTGTTTATTGTCCATGGTGGCGTTGAGCTATGTTTTAGATTATAAACGTCAGGAAGTTCGAGGTCGATGCTATTCAAAATTTCTTGAATCCTTACACCTGAAGGTCGTGTTATGGTAGGTCTGTCCAGGAAGGTTTGGTTGATTGCTTGGTCGTATAGGATGTTGTAGTTGGGATGAGGTGGGTGTGACCAAATCTTTACACTATAATTCATAGTCAACTGCTGGAGCCTTATATCAAGAGGAGGAATACCTGAATCGCAGTATACCGCTGACGAGGGACTTGTTCGAAAAGCTCCGATACATAATCGCAGACATTGGTTATGTATCTGTTCCAAGTGTCGTAGATGAGATTTCCTTGCGGCTCCATAGATGATTAATCCATACTCGATTTTAGACAGAACAAGTGACCGATATAACGAGAGAAGGGTATCCCTGTCAGCACCCCAGTTTATGTTCGATATGCATTTCAAGATGTTCATAGACTTTTTGCATTTCACCATCAGATTATTGACGTGTTCTTTCCAATACAGCTTTCTGTCGAAAGTTAGCCCCAAAAGCTTAACAGTATCATCGATCTGTATTGCGGTGTTTCTCAGTAGCAGGTGAGGATGATTGTGAGCAGTTCGTAGCCGACAAAAATGAATGGCGGTGGTTTTTGATGCTGAGAAGCGGAAACCAATACTTTGAGCTTCTGTAACTAGGCTGTTTATTGCTGCTTGGAGTTTAATCTCGATGTTCGACATATCTTTGTCCGAGTAGAAGATCGTGAGGTCGTCTACGTATAAACATTTTCCAATGTCTGGATCTATTGTACCTATAAGACGGTTTATAGCTATCAGGAATAGCGTTACGCTGATGGTGGAACCCTGAGGTATACCGTTCTCGAGAGTATGCGGCTGAGAGAGGTGTTTGCCGAGCCGGACTTTGAATGTTCGGTTTTCTAGGAACTTGGAAATGAATTTGAGCATATTACCTCGTATACCCCATTCATGTAAGGTGTTGAGTATTCCTCGTCTCCATGTTGTGTCATAAGCTTTTTCTAAGTCAAAGCAAACAGATACCAAATGTTTTCTTTCGGCAAAGGATTGTTGAATAGCCGTGTCTATATGAGCCAATTGATCTAAAGTGGATCTAAACTTTCGGAAACCCATCTGGTAATCCGAAAGTAGACCGTTCGTTTCTAAAAACCAGACCAGTCTTCTATTAATCATCTTTTCGAGGAGTTTACTAATGCAACTAGTGAGTGATATGGGTCGGTAGTTGCTAGGGTTTTTAGGGTCCTTTCCAATTTTTGGAATAGCCACTATGATGGCTTCATGCCATTGCTCAGGGTATATGCCTTCACTCCAAATACGGTTGAATAGTTCCAGGAGTGTAAGCTGTTCGCTTTCAGGAAGATGCTTAAGCATGTCGTAGTGGATGTTGTCTGAACCAGTTGATGAAGAATTAACCTCGTTAAGAGCGTTTTGCAGTTCTAGCAATGTAAAAGGTACGTTGTATACCAATAACGAGTCATCAACTATTTCCAATATATTTTTTTCAGCCTTAGTCTTTTTAGCTACGAAGGCAAGATTATAGCTATCCGAACTGCTTGTCTCTTGGAATTGTGTAGCTAATATATTACAAATGTCTTCATAGTTTGTAATTTCTATATTGTTGACTAGCAGTATAGGGGATGGAGCTTGGAAATGCTTTCCTTGAATACTTCTGATTTTGTGCCAGACTTCCGATGGTGGTGTTTCTTTAGATATATGTGACACGTATTCTTGCCATGATGATTTTTTACTTTTTAAAATTATGCGACGAGCTTCCGCTCTTCTTTTCTTGAATTCAATTAAGTTGTTAGTAGAGAAGTTGCGTTTGAATTCTCTTAAGGCCTTATTTTTTTCTTTGACTGCTTTTCCAATCTTATCGTTCCACCATGGCACTTGCACATTTTTGATGTTACCACTTTTTTTGGGAATACTGAGGTTCGCTGCACTAACTATGGCAGATGTTATAGACTGCACCGAGTCGTGTATGTTATCCTTTAAAAGGAGTTCACCAATATTATTTTTGTAAGTATCCCAATTGGCTTTCTTGATGTTCCAGGTTGTATGGAATGTTCTTTCTGGACATTTTGAAGCAAAAGTGATATTTATTGGCACATGGTCGGAGTACAGATGTTCAGGCATAGTTTTCCATTCCAAGGATGATGCCAGACTTGGTGAGCAGATGGACAGATCGATACTACTAAAGCAGTTAGACCTGGAGTTGAGGTAAGTTCCATCTCCTGTATTTAAAATAATCAACTCTGATTCTTCGCAGATTCTTTCGATTATACGACCTCGAACATCAAGTTGTTGTGATCCCCATAGAGGATTGTGTGCATTAAAGTCGCCCACTATGATATATGGAGTAGGCAGTTGAGTAATTATGTTATTAATCTGCTCTTCATTCCAATTGAAATCTGGTAAGTATATATTACATATTGTTATTTTAAATGGAAAAAGCGATTGTGCTGCTACCGCCTGTAGTGGGGTTTGAATGTGTACCTCAGTTGCCTGTAATTCACTTTTTATGAAAATTGCCACGCCTCCTTTAGATCGGTTTGTCGGGATTACGTCTTTCCTGAAACAGTTGAATCCCCGCAGGTTGAAGTTGGTTTCAGGAGAAAAATGAGTTTCCTGGATACATATGCAAAAGGGTGCCACTTCCGAGACTATCAATTTTAGTTCAGGGTAGTGTGCACAGCATCCGTTCATGTTCCATTGTATTAGTGAAGACATTATGACTAGTTTGTTAAAAGAAACAGTTCGTTAGTTGTTGTGGAGCTCAAAAGGGGCATATATATATACTCGTGGAATAGATAAATAAATAAGCTAATAAATAAATGAATAAATAAATAAATAGCTTAATAAGTAAAATATATAAATAGTCTATAGAAAAAAAAATATATAGTATATGTATAAATAAGATCAGATGTACTCACATATACACACATACATACATACACATACGAACGTAAATATATAATAAAATTTATGTAGAAAATATCACAGGTGGCTATATCTCAATGGTAAGGTCAGTAGTTTGACTGGCTTCAGTTTCTTGATCACTTCTTGCGAGTTGGGAGGCCGCCTGGGTTTCCCTTTCGGCCAGCCTCTTTTCTTTTTAGTAGAAGTTGATGCTTCACTGATATGTGATGATACACTTTCATCGGTATCATCGTCCCTTGTTCGGGTTCTGGTACGCTTCCTTTTTTCGGCTACAGAAGGTTGCGTAGATGTATCAGAAAAATATTGACCGGGAGGTAAGAAGGAATTAGTATTAAAATTATGCTTCTTGGTACTGATTATGTTATCCAGGGTTTCTTTTATTTTACTCTCAATAGACTTAGTTAATTGCGGTAATAACTCTTGTATTATATTATTAATTGACGTACTTGTGGTCGCCGCAATTTCGGAGTAGGATTTTTGAGGAATGGGCCTGATTACTTTTTTCTTTGCTTCTAGATAGCTCAGTTTTTCCATAGTCCTAACTTTTTGAATCGCTATTTCCTCCTTCATCTTAGGGCAAGCTCTTGAATTGGCTGCGTGTTCACCTTCACAATTAACGCAATGCATAGGTGTGTCGCAAGGTGTTGTATCATGTTTGGGTCGTCCGCATATACATATCTCAGAATTTGAGCATCTTTGCGAAGTATGCCCAAACCTCTGACATTTAAAACATCTTAGGGGGTTTGGGAAATAAGGACGCACTTCGAGAGAGTAAAAGGCAGCTTTAACTTTTGAGGGTAGTTTAGGTTTGTCGAAAGTCAATAATAAGTTAGGCGTTTCGACAAGTGAGTCACCTTGTTTACGCATCAAACGTTTAACTTCGACCACACCTTCTGGTTCTAAACCCTCCAATATTTCTTCGGTAGAACTGTTAAGAAAATCTGCACATGTGATTATACCCTTTGAGTAATTGAGTGTACTATGTGGTTTTATTTCAACAATGAATTCGCCTATTTTAGTCACTTTAAGGAGTCTAGACGCTTGATGAGCGGTAACAGTTTCCACTAATAATCCGGTCTTAATTTTCTTAATTGATTTCAATTCGCCAACAATTCCAAATAACAATTTCGACAGCAAGAAGGGGCTAACCTTATCGAAGTTGCCCCCATCGATTCTTTCGACCACCAGGAACCGGGGGATGTTTCCCTCCTTTCCCTGGCTGATCTTGGCCGCTGACGCGGTTGAAATCCCAGTTTTAGGGGTGTTTTGGGTTTTTGCGAGTGAATCCCGATCACTGCCCACTTTTAAGGTAGTGGGTGCACCTGAATCTTGTTTAGGCTGTTCCATAAGATTTTCCAAAAATTTCACCTTCCCGGCTCCCCACCCTCCACGGAGCCTCATTGGGAGGTTATGCCCATAATAGCATCCCGCTAAGGCACAACCCCAGGGATACCGCTAATCCGAAGGAAAGGAAGGTATAGTCCCCCCAGGTAGTTCCACCATACATCGAGAATAGCGAACTATTCCCGTCTGGCTTCTACTACCTGTGGAGGCTCGCCCAACCAGCCCTCTGACGGGATGGCACAGCCGATTGACCGACGCTGGGCTAGGCGCGGCCGCCCTTCTAGACTGACCGCCGGACCAAAGTGGCGTGTTGCCCCCCTGACTGGTAGGGCTCAACCACCAGGATTCCATTGGCCAGCTTACGGGTCGCCGGGCACGGCACAAACACCCGGGAGGCTAAGAGGAAGCTCCACGCGCCGCCTCAACGCATGGGGTAAGGATAGGAGAAGGAAAGTCGGGAGAGCAACAGACAGCTGCACAGGATATAATAAAAGGAGAAAGGATGGAGAACGAGGGGGGGATAAGCCCAGGGTTTGGCAGAATGAATAAGACTGCCAAACCCCGAACTCCCTGCCTGGGGCCGTGGGGGCGACGCTCCCCATGTATCTTCCTTTGAAACCGGATCAAAGATCCAGCTCCAAAAGTAGATACCCCCTGCGGGGAATTAGTATTATTATATTATGGTTTATTATATTATTATTATTATAATATTATTATTATTATTATTATATATTATTAAAATTGTTATTATTATGATTGTTATAATTATATTATCATATTATTATTATTATTTTATATTACCAATTATTATTATTATTATATTATTATATTATTATTATAATTATAATTATTATATATCATTATGATTATTATTATTATGATTATTATTATTATTATTATTATTATTTGTTTATTTTCCACAGCCCTATCTATTCAACTGGTTCTGTCCATGTGGGCCGGTTTTGGTTGGTCATTTTCATTATGGTACTTCGAAGATGTTACCCACATCCTAACGAAGTCCATTACCTTATAGTGTCTTACGTAATATGGTTGCTGTACCATACAAAGCAATTTCCTGCACGTCTGCTGTCCTGTGCCTTCCTGGTATGAGATTTAGGTTTTCATGTAGATTGTCTGGGATCGTCCCTAATGCACCTAAAATTACGGGAACTATCTTCGTCCTCAGATTCCACATTCTTTGGATTTCAATTGAGAGATCTTTGTATTTCAATTTCTTTTCAGCTTCTTTGTTTACAACGTTTTCATCGTTGGGGACTGAAACATCTATTAGCAGGCAGGTTTTGTCACGTTGGTTTTTGACGATTATGTCTGGACGGTTCGCGGATATCTCACGATCTGTTTGCACTGGTAAGTCATATATTATGGTAATCTCATCTTTACTAACTATTATTATATTATTATTATTATTATAATATATTATTATTGTTATTATTATTCCGTTTTCTGTTAGCTATTCTCTACTACTTATTATTATTATTATTATGATTATTATTATTATAACTATCATTATTATTATTATAATTATAATTATTATTATATATAATTATTATTATTATTAATAATAATATAATTATTATTTATTATAACTATTATTATTATTACTATTATTATAATTAATATTATTCTTATTATTATAATTATTATAATTATTATAATTATTATAATTATTATAATTATTATAATTATTATTATGATTATTATTATTATTATAACTATTATTATTATTATTATTATTATTATGATTATTATTATTATTTTATTATTATTATAATAATAATTATTATTATTATAACTATTTTATTATGATTACAATTATAACTATTATTATATTTATTCTTATTATTATTATTATTATTATATAATTATTATTAAACTATATTATTCCGTTTTCTGTTAGCTATTCTCTGCTACTGCAGGTGGTATCCTCAAACGCGGCATTATACTGCAAGCGTCTGAGTGTGACTATTGGTTTCTCTTTGTCTATGTGGCTACATTCAGGACCTTGCGTGCTATATGACAACTCCCTAAGATAGCAGCTTTCTGAAGTGAGAGGTATAGTTTCTGCGGCAGATTTAGTTTCTCAATATATTTATGTAGACTCTTAGGTATTTCTCCTGTGGCTCCGATCACTATTGGGATGACTTCAACTTTTTCTTGATTCCACAGTGTTTTTACTTCTGCAGCTAGTGGTAAGTACTTGCGAACCTTTTCTGTCTGCTTCTCAGCTATGTTATGTGGGGCAGGCACACTAATGTCAATTATGCAGGTAACTTGCTTCATTTTATCTTGAACTACGATATCTGGTTTGTTGTATTCCATGGTGTGATCTGTTTGAATTGTTCTATTCCAGTATATTTTATGGCTGTTAGTTTCTATAACTGGAGTCGGCTGGTACTTGTAATATGGGGTGGGGTCAGTTAGTATGTTCGCTGCATAACAAATTTCTTGGTGAACTATTTGCCACGTTGTCGTGGCGCTTCAGATACTCAGTGGAAGCTAGGGGAGTGCAGCTCGTCAGGACATGCTCTATTGTTTCCGACTTGTTATGGCATATACGACATCTATCTTCAATGCCTTCTTCTTTCATGATGTATTTTCTATAGTTTAAGGTTGGTATCACCTGATCTTGAATGCCAATCATGAAACCTTCAGTTTCCGAAAATAGCTCCCCACTCTTCAGCCATCCATGTGATGCTTCTGCATCATGTGATCTGAGCTGAGCATGGCTGGATGTCTTCCATGAAGCTGTTTGGACTTCCATTGATGATACCATTGTTCGTCGGTGGTCACATGGGTTAGAGGTTCATACTGTCCATCCGACAGGATCAGTGGTGTGAACTTGTAGTCAGCTGAAGCTATATTTCTGTGATATGCAGATGTTTCGCCCTTTCTATAAAAGAATCTCCTGAGGTTTTCTATATTCCGCAGGTTAGCTGCTTTAAGGTCAATCACGCCTCGTCCCCTTTGGATCTTGGCAAGTAGAATCTTTCGATCGAACTCTTGGGATGTCTTGCTCTATGATTGTAAATAACTCTTATGTTTCTGTTTAGCTGCTCTAAGTCAGAGTCTGTCCACTTGATTATTCCGAAGCTATATGTTATTGTCGGAATAGCATATGTGTTAATGGCCCTTACTTTGTGTATTGCGGACAGATGAGTCTTAAGTATTGATTTGACCCTACTCGTTAATCTTTGCTTTAGAGCTTCTTTCATATCTTTGTGTTTGATACCCCTTGCTTGATCTAGTCCCAAATATGTATAGCTCTCTTTCTCAGACATGCTTCTTATTGTCTGACCCTGCTCCAACATAAACCCTGGGTGATCTTCCCATATGCCTTTTCTAATAGCCCCAATCTTACACTTGTCCAGGCCGAACTCCATTCTTGTGTCAGCACTGTATTTCTTTATGGTTTTAAGCAACCTGTCCAGTCCATCCTTAGTGGCAGATATTAGTTTGATGTCATCCATGTAAGCTAGATGGCTTATTTGTAGGTTGTTCTGAAGCTTATAACCTTCGTTCTTCTTGTGCAGCATTCTAGATAGAGGTGCTAATACAATACAGTACCATAAAGCACTTAGTGCATCTCCCTGGAAGATACCTCTTTTAATGCTGATGGCACCGATGTTGATATTTTCTTCTTTATGGGTCATTATTTTAATTATTATTAGTATTATTATTATGATTGTTATAATTATTATTATCATTATTATGATTATAATTATAACAATTATTATTATTATTGTTATTAGTATTTATTATAATTGTTTAATAATAAGACAATAATTATTATTATTATAATTATTATTATTATTATTATTAGATTATTATTATAACTTTATTATTATTCTTATTCTTAGTATTATTATTACTATATTATTATTTATAATTATTATTATTATTATTAATTATTATTCTGATTGTTTATTCTTCTTATTCTCATTATTATATCACTATTATTATTGATACTACTCACTACATCATTATCTTATTATAACTACTCTTATTTTCGTTATTCTCTTATTACTCTATTCTTCTTTTGCTTGATATTATATTATCATACTTATTCTTCTTCTTTTTATTATTAAGTCTTATGATCCTTATTCTTCGTTATTATTAGTATTCTTATTCTCTTCTACTCTTCCTCTTCTGTCCTTCTTCTTATTCTTCTTCTTCTTCTGCTTTTCATCTCTTCGCTGTTCTTCTTCTCTCCTTTTTCTTCTTCTATCCTTCTTCTTATGCTTCTTCTCCGCCTACTTCCTGTTTTTTCTCCTCCTTTTTCCTTCTTCTTCTTCTTATTCTTTCTTGTTCTCCTACCTCTACCTTCTTCTTCTTCTGCTTCTTCTCTTCTCTCCTTCCTCTTCTTCTTCTCCCTCTTCTTCTTCTTCTTCGCCTTCTCCTTATTCTTTTCTGTTCTGCTTCTTCTTATTCTCCTTCTTCTTCTTTTCTTCCCTCCTCCTTGTTCTTCTTCTCTTTCTCTCTTCTTCCGTGTTTCTGTTCGCTCTCGCTCCCTGCCGGTGGTCTCCTCCCCCGCAAGGGCCTTATACTGCAGCGTCGGCGTGTGCCTATTGGTTTCTCTTTGTCTAGTGGCTATTCAGGACCTTGCGTGCTATATGACACCACCTAAGATAGCTTTTCTGAAGTGAGAGGTATAGTTTCTGCGGCAGATTTAGTTTCTCAATACATTATGTAGACTCTTAGGTATTTCTCCTGTGGCTCCGATCACTATTGGGATGACTTCAACTTTTTCTTGATTCCACAGTGTTTTTACTTCTGGCAGCTAGTGGTAAGTACTTGCGAACCTTTCTGTCTGGCTTCTCAGCTATGTTATGTGGGGCAGGCACACTAATGTCAATTATGCAGGTAACTTGCTTCATTTATCTTGAACGACGATATCTGGTTTGTTGTATTCCATGGTGTGATCTGTTTTGAATTGTTCTATTCCAGTATATTTTATGGCTGTTAGTTTCTATAACTGGAGTCGACTGGTACTTGTAATATGGGTGCGGTCAGTTAGTATGTTCACAGCATAACAAATTTTCTTGGTGAACGATTTAGCCACGTTGTCGTGGCGCTTCAGATACTCAGTGGAAGCTAGGGGGGAGTGCAGCTCGTCAGGATATGCTCTATTGTTTTCCGACTTGTTATGGCATATACGACATCTCAATCCTTCTTTCGTTTCATGATGTATTTTCTATGGTTTAAGGTTGGTATAGCACCTGATCTTGAATGCCAATCATGAAACCTTCAGTTTCCGAAAATAGCTCCCACCCCTTCAGCCATCCATGTGACGCTTCTGCATCAATGTGATCTGAGCTGAGCATGGCTGGATGTCTATTATTATAATTATGTATTATTATTATAATTATTATTATTATTATTATATTATTATTATTATATTATAATTATTATTACTATTATTATTAGAAGAATAACTATTATTAATTATATAATAATAATTATTATTATAATTAGAATAATAATAATAATAATTATTATTATTATTAAATTATTATTTGTTGAGGGGTAAGCAGAGCAATTCAACTCGCAGTGGTCTTCGGTTCAGAACAGTTTATTGATTACATGTACATGGATGGCTAGATAAGCGACAGGTGTAGATCGGGCTTCCGCGTTCCGCGATCCGCGCGCGTGTGCTGGCTGCTGTACTTCGACTGCTTCCCACGACTGACTCATCACGACTGACTGCATTCCGAGGTGGCGGCGCGCGGGGACAGGACGGCGGTTACAAGCTCTAGTTAGGCAACCTGTCTGGTCGTCCTCGCCAGTAGCGGCGCGGCGGGGTGACGCTAGTACGCGTTCCAACACTTCCCCTCGAGACGTAGCAGACACATACAGGTTCTGGTCCGTCGTCTGTAATCCCAAAAGTTCCATGCACTTCCGATGTTTTGTCCTCGACAACCCCTTCGTCAAGACGTCTGCGGCCATTTCAGAAGATGGTGTATGCTTCAACTTAAACTTCTTCTGTTCCAAGGCCTCCCGCACAAATGGTAAGGTATGTCGATGTGCTTACTCTGGAATGATATCTAGGGTTCCTCGGCCAATTTTATAGCACTCATATTGTCGCTATACAGGGTTACGTTAGCGAGTCTTTCGAACCCAAGTTCGGGTCATGAACTTGCCCAAGTAGATTGCTTCCTTGGCAGCTTTGGTGGTACCATATATTCCGCCTCGGTGGTAGACAATGCCACTGTGGCTTGCTTCTTCGATTCCCACGATACGGGTCCGCCTGATAGGATGAATGAGAATCCGGTATACGAATGCCTATCGTCAGGGCAGTTGCCCAATCAGCATCAACGAATCCTCTCAGATTCATGTCTTCTCGTTGGTACACTATCGAGTGATCGATGGTGCCCTTCAGAGACCTAAGTACTCGCTTTGCGGTCCAGTGTTCCTTAGTGTAACAGTTGTTGAACTGTCCGAAGTAGCTTACGGCAAAGCTAATATCGGGTCTCGTTCCCAACGATAGATAGGTTAGCGCACCTTAAGCTCCCTATAAGGTAACTTCAGCTCTTCACTAGATGGGCTCTCCGTCGGTTTCCTTAACTTCGTTCCTGGATCAAGTGGAGTGCTTACAGTGTTCGCATCCGCCATGTTGAATCGATCTAGTATTTCCAAGATATAGCTCTCGGGCTTAGACTTATCTTGTTTTTCTGCGTGAAATTCATCCCTAGGCAATGATTAACTGATCCCGATCTTTCATTTCAAATCTTTCAGATAATTTGGCTTTTAGGGACGATATGCCTTTTTGTCACGTGATGCGATAATCAGATCGTCTACATAAGTGACAATTATCATAATGTCTTCCCCTGTTTTACTAGTGAATACACAATGGGTCGGACTTAGTTGGATTTGCAACCGCATTCACTAAGTGTCTGGCTTAGTTTCTGATACCAGCGTGCGACCGGCTTGCTTCAGGCCGTATAGTGACCCCTAAGTAGACATACTTTATCACCTTTTCCCAGTGTGTTCAAGGTATCTCGAGCCTTATTTCTGGTAGCCTCGTTGTATTTGGAGTTATCACAATAATCTTCAATGATTCATCCAAATATTCGGGGGTTTCCATGTAAATCGTCTCATCTAGACTTCCATTTAAGTATGCGCAGGTAACATCCAGTGGCTGCATGTCCATATTTAAATGTGCTGCTAGGGCAGATACAAGTCTTATGGAGCTAAGCCTGCTACAGGGGCAAAAGTCTCGTTGAAATGTGTTCCGGGCTTTTGGCTAAATCCCCGAGCGACTAGTCTTGCCTTTCCGCCTTTCGATAGTTCCATCAGGCTTGTACTTGTTTCTCAGGACAATACGGCTTCCAACGATGTGCTGGTTACAATGGTCGGTCGATTAATTCCCAAGTACATTCTTCAAAGATAGATGCCACTTCGTCTGCCATCGCCTTGTGCCATTCGTCAGCGTCCTCGCCTCTGACTGCCTGATGCATCGGGACCTCGGACAGTAATACCTCTTCAGAAGAGAGTGCTGAACCTCTCGGGGGTGTCCTGTACCTGTATATCTTTCTAGGTCTTCCCCTCGAACCAGTTCGCCGAATTCTGGGTCTCCCGCGGGCACGCCTGGGTGGCTCAGAATCGTGATCAACCTCGGGCTCTTCTTGTTCCGTTGTAGGAGATTCATGTTCTGGATTTTCGTTCTCGACAACTGGGGATAGCTGTACCTCGATAGGAGCATCTCAGATTCATTCTCTCTCTGGATGATCCTTCCAGAATAAAATCTGTCCATTCTTGGCATGTGACTTCTGCGTTTTCCAAGAACTTAACATCCCTCGTGATTACGAATTTATTCTCCTTCGGCAACCAGACCTGTATCCTTTCGTTGTTCCGAATACCCTATGAAAATTCCTTCCTACATCTTGCGTCTAGCTTCCCCTTGGCCTGATCTGGTTTAGACAGAAGACCTTGCAAACCAAAATCTCTGAGATGCGAAACGTCGGAGTCTTCCAGTCCACTTTTCGTATGGTGTTAACCCGTCAGACTTTTGGATGGACACTGTTCCGCAAATAGTTGGCCGTTGATGGCTTCAGCCCAAAAGATCGGAGGTAAGCCGGACTGCATGATTAGACAACGTGCTGTATCCAAGAGAGTGCGGTTTTTCCTCTCCGCTATACCGTTCTGTTCCGGAGTGTATGGGCAAGTCAAGCGACGTGAAATTCCGTGCTTTTTCCAGGAGATCCTCCATTTCCTTACATGTGTACTCCGTCCCGTTGTCAGATTGGATGCACTTTATCTTTTTGGTTCTTTTTGGTTTTCGACCAGTGTAATATATTCCTGAGTCTTCGCACAACTTCATTTTTATGTTTCATGAAGAATACCGTGCAATACCTAGAATAATCATCTATGAATTCGACAAAATATTTGTACTTCGAGGAGATTCTACTCGCATGGGACCGCAAACATCAGTATGTACGATTTAGCATTCCGATTCCCTGTCGGACTTCTTCGGGAATGGTGAACGCGTCATTTTTCCGCGTATGCAAATT